>CADDXX010001076.1:33703-71403 GCA_902810485.1 Alauda arvensis | reverse complement strand
CGGTGCCGCGGGCGGGGCGGTCCCGGCCCGGCGCTGCTCCGGCTGCTGCCGGTGGGCTCCGGTGCCGCCGGGCCGTCCCCACCCCGCTCATCGCCGTGCCCCGAGCGGCGGTGCTGCCGAGCCCCGGCGTTTGCTTCTCCCGGGGTTTTTCCGATCCGGTGTGCGCCGTGTGCGGGTCCCAGAACGCCCCTCAGGGTGGTCCCTCAGGGCCGGGGAGAGCCCCGCTTTGTTCGGGTGCGCTCCGTGCCCTGCCTCCTCACGTGTCACCACCGAACGTGAATGTTCGTAGTGTTTGCAGCAGGAAGAGAAATAAACTGTGAAGCGATTTATTTCCGAGGTAGTTCTCGCTAGCTGAACACACTCCCTTTGCACAGCCACTTTTTTTTTWCCTTGTTCAGCTCTGCCTCCCCTGAGCGTGTTTACCCTTCCTGTGCAGGCTGCAATCTGCATTAATCACTCTCTGGGGCTGTGGTGGTACTAATAAGCTACTCATAACAAATYATAACTTGCATAATCAGTGTTTCGAGCAAATATTGGTTGGCAGAATATGCCTATCAGTGCTGTGGTTGCTGGAAAGAATCATTGATTATCTTTTAAATAGTTAACACTGCTGATATGCTGCCCTTCAAAATGTTACATTGATAACTGGGCAGGCTGATGCCAAGTGTCAGGATACAGCATTGATCCACAGCTGGGAACTCTTTTTGAATGGCAGTGTCTGCCACATAATTTAAAGGGGTAATGAGTTAAGTGCTCTGAAAAAAAAAAGGGAGCATAGCTGTACAAACAAAAAGCACAGAACTACCCTACCTTTATGAAAATTGCAGGCATCACTGGCATGGTTTGTATTTTTTTGAGAGAACAGTTGACCAAAAGACATTATCTAAACAAATCCKTATGTGTTCAAAAACCTCTTTGTTAAACAGTTAATGTGGAGCTACAATATTAGTGTTTTATTTGGGCTACAGCAGTGGGAAGAGAGATTGTCTGAGTACTTGTGTCCCTTGACTGCATCTGAACACTGCTGCATRTTTCCCTGGTGAAAGATAATCCTCAGAAAAGGAAACACAGTCCCTTAGTTAAGATTGCATGTGAAAGTAAAGAGATGTGACCTCATGCTCTTGTCATTTCTGTAGTCTGTCCTCACAGTCTCCCCCACACAGGTGTGCCATGGTGCTCTGTGGAAAACAGTCACTTTTACAAGACAGGCAGCTCACAGCAGAGGTTTTCTGCACATCAGCACAAAAAGGAGAGCTTGTGATCTGTGTTGAATTAGCTCAGATTTGCCAAGTGCAACTGGCTTTACAAACTTCCTGCAGATACTGGCTCTTGTAATGATTCCTAAAACTCGGGTTATTTCCTAATAGCAAGTTGTATTGTAGGCATGAATACTGTAATTCTARAAAAGTAACACAACTAATAACAGAACTTACAGCTTTGGAACTAGGCTGCTTTCTTTGTGAGACTGACAGCCTGCAATATGAGCTGTAATCAGCTCATGTAATCAGGATCTTCAAGGCTGTGTTAGGTGCCTTTCCTGCCCAAATTCTTGCTTTATTTGGAAGTTGAATCTTGTTGTGTTCATAGCAAATTCTTGCTGATTTGTGTCAGTAGTTCTTATAATTTGTTATCTTGGAAATTCATTCATAATTACATCTTACTTCCATTTAGCATGCATTGTGTTGAGAAAAGATGATCAGATGAAGGAGTGGCTTTGAGARAAAACTAAGAACAGCTCTTTTGGAAGAGCCTTATTGAAATTAATTGAAGGAGTATATACTGAGCAAGGAGGGCTGCCAGGCAGTTTGACAGACTTCTGAGATGTGTTCTGACAAATTTGTGAGTGGATAAGGAAGAGGCTTGGTTCTGCTGCTTGCTTTGGTTCAGGAACTCGAGGAACAGGAAGAAATCCTGTGTTGGGTGTGTGTATGGGGGCAGTGGGGTGTAAAGTAGATGGAAAGGGGAKGGAAGAAGAGGGGACAGGCACAGCTTCTATGCTTGCATTTCCTCATGGCAGAAAGGAATGTTTGGATACAGAGATCCATGGCTGCAGGTCGGGAGGAGTGAGAGTGCCCCAGCACTGCTCAGATCTGTCCCACACTTCATTTTCTTTACTGGTGCCACAGAAATGTTGGTAAATTCAATTTAGAGCCTTGGAGAATTATAAAATCCATGCTGATGGGGTTTTGGCAGTTTGTAAGAACTTGCAAATTGCAGAAACAGTGTTATTGTTCCATTAAGCACATGGGTCTGTATGTGAATGTAACAGGAAAACTCTGCCCTGACTATGAAGAGATTATAAAAATAGAAGCATAGGATGTTARAAAAACAGTCCTTTCATCCTCAGAAATCCAGAAGGAGCTGAATATTGGTGGCCAGAATTCTTGGAAGGCTGAAAGAACAATCTGTAACCCTCGAGGGACTTGGTAGTCACAGGAAGATAAGGGGGAACCCCCTTAACAGTTTCATCAGAATTCCCTGGCTGGGCTCCTTCTCTTTGGCTGCTTCTCCCTAGGGGTCTGCATCTTATCTGGCTGGCTTCCTTTCCTCTATTTGCCTCTGACTAATAGGCTTTGTCTTCTGGTTACTGGAAGTCTAATAAGTTCTTTTGTGTCTTACCCCTTCCTCCCTTTTAAAAATACTAGATTAATGGCTGGAATGTTTTGCAGACTATCTGCACTGGTGACATGGATTAATTGTGTACTTGACTCCTAAGTTACCCAGCAGTAATGACATAGTAAGTTGACTTGAAACAATGGTAATTTCATGGCAAATGTTCAAGGCAAATGTTGCCTTCTGGTGAAGTGCCAACTGCAATTTACCCCCTGTAAACATGTGACACAGGTAAACTGTCTGTGCAGATTTTCTCGGTGCAGTAAGTCATCTCGAGTGTGTCTTTTGAAACAGGCAGTGATTTCTCTTTTCTCCTCCCCCCCTTTCTTTTGACTCTCGCTTGAGTCAGGTAATTACAGATCTGGGCTGAAACCTTCCCAGGGAGTGATCAGCAAAGCCAAGAGTTGCAGACGTGCTCCCATTGCTCACCTCGGCTTCCCCTTCCCTGTGCAGGCTTTGTGGCTCCTCTCAGCTCTGCCTGGTGGGGCTGTGGGTGAGAAATCAGAGTCCCAGGCAGGCAGGAGGTGGCAAAGCCAAGGGCAGCTCTGATTTCCCCTGCACCAGTGCCACTGTTGGCTGTGGTGACAAGAGGAGGTTCTCCTTGTCACCTTGATAGTGTGCTGATGGTTTTACATTCTGATCTCAGTGCTGACCATAACACAGCAAACAGGGAAGCAAAGCCTCTTGCCTAAAATATAATCTGAGAATTGACCTATTTACATCTCCATGTTATCCATGTGTCTTGGGGGGCAGCTCTGCAGTCCAGTGATCTGCATGTTAAAGGAAGCAGAAAATCTGGATTTTAGTTAAAGGTTATTTGATTGCAATGTTTTGCTGCTAGAAGAATGACTATTAGGGGACTACTTAGATGTAAGTATTAAAGAACTGTATCACAGAAATAGGAAAACTGTGGAAAAACCTACAAAAGCATAAGTGGTGAGACAGAATTCCAGTAAAGAGAGTAAGCTAGTATAATCTTCTGGTGTCTCAGAAAGAATGGTTAGAAATGCTGTTCTGTCTACAGCATCTGTTTTGTGAAAGACAAAACTTACTTTGCAAAATGTGAGAATGCTGTTCCTGACCTCCTGTCACAGTTTGTTATTCCCACAAAGTCAGACTGCCAGAGACAGTATGACAGTCAGAGTTGTTTGTTGTCTCACTTTTCCTGTTTAGTGAACATAAGTGGGTTTTTTTGAACCAAAAGGATTATGTGCTCCTGGTTATTTTTGCATCCCTGTAGTAGCAGAAAGTGACAGTTTTTAGTTCTTTCTTTGAATTTTTTTGTGTGRTGCTCTTCCTCCTGCAACTTTGGAACTTGGAATGCAGTCAGTCTTATCCTGTTGTTTTAAAATGGAAAGGGAGGGAGAAAATCATCTTRGTGCCTGTGATTGTGGGAGGCATGTGTAGCTTGGTAATAGGCTCACAAACACAAATGTCCTTGGTTTTGGTCATATGCTGACTGTTCAATATTCTCATTGGCAAYGAGGCTGCACAGAAAGCCTCGAGTATTCTGGATCAGCAGGAGCCAAAGTGGCCTGGAGTGCCAAAGGGCTGATGTATTCCAGCTTCCAGCAGCTACCTCTGCTTGGAGTTAGTGATTATGTCTCACAAAGCACAGGGTAGATACACACCTGGTCTCTTGTGGGGCACAGGATGGCAAGAGAAATCAAGAATATGTGAAAAATTATGAAAAAAAAGAGTGTTGGTTGAAGCTGCCTCCTGATTTCTCAAGGACAGGTGAGAGTCTTTGTTACAATGACCAAGTTCAAGTACTCAGAGGAGCTCCTTTGAAGCTGCTGATACAGGTAGCATCAAAATACTGCAGCATCCTTTGTGCAGGGGGAAATGTTGGTGGTGTTCACTGAAATAGGGAAGTTGCYAATCAAATCAGGAGAGAGAATGAGTGTTTCTGCAGGTGGCTGKGGGTATTTTCTGCTTTAGAATCTGCAGTCAGTGTCAAAATCCAAGCATATTCTSTTAAGGCACTTTCTTATGCCAGTGCTTTCACTTAGAACAATTTGTTGTGCATAACTTAGATATGATCCCAGTGTTTATGTGGTCAGCTGGTGCTGAAGTTCCTCCACAGCTGTGTGCAATGAGTGATTCTTCTGGCTGGCAGCCTGTAAACTGTGTTACACTCATTGGGATGCCCAGTGGGCCTTCTGTAAACTCCTTGTGAGCATCTGCTGCCAGCAGGGATCCTATGAGGTAACCTGGCTCTTGTCTTCAGACTTGTCCCTGCAATGTGAGGTGCTGTGTGGGTCACTGTTGTCACTGCTGCTTTCTGCTGGAGAAGGGAGACTCCTAGCCAGAGCTGCTGGAAGAGCTTCCTTTTTTTGTGTGACTGCTTTKCTTTTCTTCACTGTTGAGAACAGTAAGAAATGTGAAGTTATTCACTCACTACAATTAGTTTAAAGCATATCTTACTGCAGGAGTCAGTTGGTAYAGACCTAAATTACATTCAGCTGCATGTAATTAGGGTGAAGGCACCTCAGGCACTTCAGGGTAAAGTCTGATTGCTGAACTCAGTGTAGGAGAAAAATCTGTGCACACTTAGCTCAGTTTAAAAGCAAACATTTTTCTTTCCATTGCTGATTAGATTGTAGACCAAGGTGGTTTTTCAGAGTTATTCTGGTTTGGCTGCAGAGAGTTGCCATTTTCCATAGGTTAATTTGCAGAATGGGTTGAGCCAGGGTAAGGTAAATATTTGTASCACAACTTTCAGATGCTTTCAGTGGGATGCACCTTTGTCAAATACCCAGGGGCTGTGGTTTCTTTTGGTCCCATGATGTGCAGTTTTGCTGTAGAGATGTGAACTGGTTGTGTCAGCACAGAGAAGCTCTTCCCCTGGCATGAGCTGCTTTAATTATTCACAGTACATACTGAGGTGTTAAAGGTCTGTCACTCTGTGCAAAAGTTACAGTGTACCCTGGAAAATCACTGAAGGAGTATTCTTTTACAGCCCTTTGCACATGAAAAGGGAAAAAACACACAAACTCTCATTACAAGATATTTGCTTTTTTTTTTGTACGTGCTGGACCTTGTATGGCCTTGAGGGAGAAGGGGAATATTGGTAGKTTTTAAATGGATGGAGATAAATTGCTCAGTGACTGAACCTTTGTTTTTTGAAGGTGGTTGATTTATGTGCAGCAAAATAAATGAGATTGTTTATGTCTGAGTATGTATGAGGTAGGGAATTGGATGGAATCTGATTTGGGTTCTGGTTTCAGCTGTACTGAAAACTGATGGCATGATCCTGAACAGCCCTGTTGTTTGGCTGTCTTGATTTCCCCTCTTGCCATTGTCTTGCTCATAGCTTAAATAGACTTCTCAAAACAAGTACTGCTGCTGCATGAGTTAGTTCATTAATTTATTTACATTACAAAAGCACCTGAAGGCACCCTTCTAAAATTATATTCTGTTTAGCTAACCGGACTGGGGTTTGTTCTTTGAAAATACAATAATCCTAACAAATCATTCCACCCACCTCATAAAGTAACATGAAGCACATCATAGGAAACAATTGAAAACTTTTTAATGGGGCCAAATGGAAAAACAATGAGAAGTAATCAGTAAGTAAGGTATTGTGTGGTTAGAGAATAGAAAGGGAAGGGAGAGATTCAAGGATGATGCATTTGTGTCTGCTGAAAAAGCTACTTAAGGAATTTATCTTCCATAARAAAAAGTAGTGAGGTGCTTCAGTCTTCCTCTGCCCATCATTTTTATGATTTATTTTTTCCTTAAGCTAGCTGTACACAGTGAACTACAGATCTGAAACATCTCTTCCAGTTTTTCTTGAGGCTGCTTGTTGAACTTTGACCATGAAATGTGGTGTCATGCTCCCAGAGTCAGGTGCTCTTCAGGAGTGCAGAAAGCAGGTTTCTTCTACCCAGCCTTGAATGGAAAAATCTCCTTTGATGAGTAAGCTCTGGRCTTGGAGTGACAGCACACCAGGTCAAGGCTCAGGTGTTTTAAAAAGGCTTTTGCCTGCATGCTGTTGGCTGGGGGGGTTCCTCTAGGAAGAGATTTGGGGAGAGCTCTGATTCTTGGCCCTGGGACCGTGCCCAGTGTTAGACTGTAAACACAGTGAAGTTGTTTCTGATTTTTATTTTGTATTTTTGCATCTGGCTTTCTCTCCCAAGGTAGTTAAGCCTTTCCAGTATGACCTTTCTGAGAGATTTGGGAAGGTGTTCAGGCTTCCAGCATAGCTGTTGTTGCCTGGCTTGGTTTTCCTCTTCTGCCAGGCAGCAGCTGGAATTCTGCATGCTGCCTTTACAGGTGTCTGTGTAAAACCAGCTTCTGCTCTGTGCTGGCATCTTCTGTACAGATAGATTTTACCCATTTGGATCACGTTTCTAAAGCTGTTTTGTTTCCAAAGCTCACACTGAGGTTAATCAGAAATAGTTTTGTTATCCTGGTTTGGAACAGRTWGGTAAAGTTCTCATGTGTWTGTCCTCCAAACCATTACTGTCTGTGATTCACTGAAAGGTTCTTCAAYTGCAGGAAGCCTCACAAACTAATAATTCATTTTAACTAATTGCAGCATGACTTTCCTGCTTATGGACTTCCTCTTGAGTAACTTTGCATGAATGTATTTGTGCAGCAGTGGTGTGGAGCAGWTCAGTGTGACAGACAGGTGCCAGCACAGTGTGTGGCTGGGGATGTGCTGAGGTGTGCTCTGGGCTCCTGAGAGCCCAAAATGTGCCATGGTGCTGCACTCAGAGGCCTGAGAAAGTTTCACTGCAGATTCAGACTTGAAATGAGCAGTTTCCATGACATGCCAGCTTTGACTGAAGTTTGGTTCATGCTGTAAGTGTGGAACTGTGACCTGCACAGTGAAAGCTTCCACGTATAGAGCTGATCCTCTCAATTTCTGTCTGCTGAAGAGGGAAACAGTACCATGGATCCTTGATTCTCCACAGGGGAGCAAACAAAGCAGCTCTAGGTGAGAAGGCTGCCTGCTCTTACCTCTGGGAGAGCTGCTGGGGGTGTGGAGGGCCTGCASGGATCCTCCTGCCCAGTGCTCAGGAGAGCCAAGTCCCAGGGGCTCAGCACAGGTGCACAAAGAGGCTGCTGAGCAAAACAAGGCCTCCAKCAGCCCAAGGGCTCACACTATTTACACTTATTTCCCTGTGGGTTGCTGATGAGCAGTGCAGGCTGTTGTTTGAGTTCCTGTGCTGTGCTGTGCTGAGGGGGAGGGCTGCTGGTCACCACAGCCTGCAGCTRCACCTGGCCCAGGGACTGAACCTAAACCTGTGCCACCAACTTGCTGATGCTTCTCTCCACCCCCACTGTGCGTGATTGAGGGTGAAGTCAGTGCATTGCTGTGCTGTGACAGCCTTTAAACACAGCCTTGAAGAGCTTGATCTTCTAACTGYTGGCTCATATTAACTTTTTGTTTCATATCCCATAATTGTGTTTACACATGGTGCCACATTAAAAATGTTAAAAAGGTTAAATGGAAGCTCGGAAGAACTGAAATATAAAGAAATGAGAATTGTAGCTGGAGGTTGTAACATGTTAAAATTTCTGGCTCCAGTCAGTGTGCATGTGTGTATAGGTCAGCCAGCATGGAAATTACTTCAAACAACCTGAAAAAGTTTGGCTTTTGCTGGGTAGGGCTGATTTCCATCAGATTCAGCTTCTTTTGAACTTGAAATGAGTCTTTGCTTCCAGTATGTGCAGTAAAGCCAACTGGAAATGCAGATTTGGTGGATCATGGGATCATAGATCTCTTCCAAAGAAATACAAATATCTTTGAGAAGTAGTTTATTGCAAAAAGTTGCCATGACAATGGTTCTTCAAAATGTGAGCTGTGAGATRTTTGAACAGGTTCCTGGGCAATGAGGCTGCACAGCACCCTGTGTTCCTCCCTGGTGATTTATAAAAGGAACTATTTAGATGCAAGAGACCAAAAGAAATTACCACAGATGTGCCAGATGTTACATTTTCTTAAATTCTTGAAATTCATGGGATGCTGTGGTAAAACAGGAAGAAATTCAAGCTGGTACTTGCACCATGGGAGAGGCAGACACTGCTCTGCTCCCCTGCATGCTGAGCTGCCTGGTGGCTGTGCAGCCACTGCAGTGGCTGCTGAAAGAGCTGTGAAGCCATGGAGGAGGCAGCAAGGGTGCTTGGTTGTGTGGAAGGTGAGGTTTGGGAGCAGAGTATATAAACCCAGTGTGAAGTAGACTTTTTTGGTCTCCATGTCAACAGTAAATGCCTAAAACTCATTCAGTGGAGATCTGTTTTTGCTCTGTGTGTGTGTATGAGTGAAAGTACCATTGCAGAGCTTCCAGGCATTTTGAAATGTTTGGGGYTTTTAAGCTCTACCAACAGCTTGGGTCTGAACTAGGTTTTATGTGTCAGTCAAGTTTTCCTAATCCACATACAGGATTTGGGTTTGGGGAAAACTCCTGTGGAGATTGGCATGTGTGACAAGACCTTGGTTCATGGTTGTCTYTCTACATTCACCCCCCTCTTCCTGCTGAAGGGAGCTCTGAACAAAGTGATGTTCCTACTTGTTTGCTAAGAAGTAAATCTCATGTAAAAGGTGAGTATGCAGCAAGGCAGCTTTTGATCACCTGTCTGCTCCCTGGATGTACTGGAGCTGTAAAAACGAGATGTTTTAGTGTTTCTGTGTTAGTGTGGTAGAGCAGGGGAGCTTTGCCAGACATTTCTTGTTTGTTGTGTTTTTCTGCTGGCTCRGATACAGAGGTGTTGACTGTGGGCTGCAGCTCTTGCTACACAAACCAGATATACCTTTGTCTGYCTTCTCTTCAGAGGCTCCTAGTTATACTGKGAATTTAAGAGAARTGGAGCCAGCTCAACTGAACATGGGAAAACAAACATGGAAAAGAATGTGCTAGAGAATGAAAAAAGAGAATTACTCTCCAGACCCCAATGATGCTTTGCTAGGTAGCAGCTGTCTGGCATTCCCAGATTAAACAGTGCTCAGCTAACATGCAGTGGCAGTGAYAGCATCTCCTCTGCTTTGCTTTGGGTGCATAAAATGAGGAATTAACTCTGCCATGCTGAAAGCCGTGAAAATATCCGGAAGTGTGTGTTTACTCCTAACAAACATTGGAATTTGTCTGTTGTTTTCAGTACCTGTTCTGTGGTKTATATGACAATGCAGAGTTAATGGTGTTGATGCTGCTTTGTAAGTCAAAAAATGAAGTAGTTTTTCATAAAATGACTCTTTGAATAAATGGAGTTTGGCTCTGAAGAGTTTTATTAAATGCACAGTTGGTTCTCAGTGATTTGGTGCATTTCATGGTTTTCTTAGGCTCTTCTAAATGTAAAGATTTGTGTGGTCTTTTGTCTTCCAGCATTCTATGTGGAACCCAGGGAGCCTAAAGGAAGCAGTGAAGCTAGTGGAATGATTCCTTGTGTAGCTGAGCCTGTGTAAGTATGAGATGTTTGCTCACAAGGTCACTTGTCCAGCACAACTGTCAGAGCAGTGATTGCTTCTGCTTCAGCAGGGGCAGTGATCCTCTCCTGCCTCCCCAGTGGGAAGCTCTGGGAATCTGTTCAGGCCTGGAAGCAGCCAGGGCACCCATGATACTGTTCCCTACCCTGTTTCTGAAGTCATGTATCCCTGTCTGTTAAAAGGTAGATGATGTGTAGTGGAATTCTGTAAAATTCCCAGACTATCCCCAAGTGTTTRTGAAAAGCTGAGGCTGGGTTGAGGCTCAGTTAAGCTCTAGTTGTGTTGTCTTTGCCTTAGCTCGTGAAATGCTGCTTGGAAAGGGATTTAATGGTTGGCTGAGCTGTCTCCCCTTTTGTTACAAGATTTCCTGAAGTTGTCTTTGAGGTCCCCTTAAATGTATGGAAAGGTTTTTCCTCTACCCTCTTGATAGTTTCTGTGTTTTGAAACTCACTATAAATACCTTCTGATGCAACACTTTATTAAACAACATAATGCTTGTTTTGCTYATTCTCTGGACATGTCCAGTAATTTCTATTACTACAATAACATCAGTCATTACAGAAAAATACAGGGTTACTTAAATATCTCCTTTGCATCTTCTCTCCTCCTGCAGCTCCCCCCACACTTCATTGCTGCAGTTTCCAGTTGTGCCACGGTGTGYTTGTGTGATTGAGAGTTATTAGTGAGTCACTTTGCTTTGCTCCCTTCAAATGTTGGGTTAGGTGTGACCTGGTCACTTGAAAATGGAGGGAAAATGCTGCAAATTCCTTACAGCACTTAGAGAAAAGTCCCACACAAAACCCCCAGCAAATCAAAAAGCCTCACCAAGGCCTTTGKAATCTTSTCTAGGTTCTCATTTCATGTGTGGGGCCATATGGCTCTGCACAGCCTTTGTTCTTGGAGGGTGGCTTTCCTTCAGCTGCCTGTATTCACCAGCACTCACCTTCCTGTGTTCCCAGCTGCTGGCTCCTTTCTGGAAAGGTGCAGAGAACATCACTGTGGCTCTGTGCTTTGTGAGAGGAGGGTGGCCTCATGGGCATCTTGGTGATTCATGTGTACTGGAGATCATTGCTCAATCCTTTTCTGAGTAATAACTTCTTTGGGAGCACTGCATCCTGCACTGCTGAGCACATTCCAACCTTAGCCCTCAATTTTGATCCTTTTTAGTAGAATGGCAAAAGCAGTGGCTACTGCTGCCTTTTATGTCTTGCTTTTATGCTCTACAAGCCTCTTAGTAACTTTGCTCTTGGGAGCTGATCCTTTTGGGAATTGCTGCTTTGCCACCAATCCAGTGTAACCTCTGGGTMCACATGAACTTTCTGCTCACAGTTCCTGATCCAGCTGGGAGAAATCTCTCTGCAGGTCCTTGTGCTCTGTGAGACTCTCTTTGCTCTGTTCACCTTCCTGAGGGTGCTGTCTCCCACTCGTTGAGCCCTGGCTTCCCTGCAGCTCCTGATGCTGCAATCAGATCCTCCCTGCAGCCTCCCTTAACAAAAGGGCCACTTCTCCCACTTGTTTCTGTCTCCTTTGGAGCTCCTGTTCCTTTCATGCCTTGAAACCTGAGTCACGTAGGAAGCGGAGGTGACTGCCTGGTGAAGTGGATCCAGCTCAGGGAAGGCAGTTTACAAAAGGGGAACTGATGGAGTGCCAAAAGACTTTTCTCTTACAAAACCAGATACGTGCACAAGCTGCCAGCGGATGCAGTCTGGATGGGKTTTTTTTTCCAAGCTGGTTTTGCTATTTTTGGGGTAGAATGCTTCTAAGTATCTGGCACATGGCATCAAGTTTCATGTGGAAGAAAAGTGAGGAATTGCAGCAACTGTACATCAGTATCTTGTAGTGTTTGTTCATAAGGAGTAGGACTGTGCTCTGAAAAGCTCCTTGGTGGGGAGGAGGAAAGCAGAGCTCTGGTGCTGCAGGGAAGAGCAGTGCCCAGGCAGTGGCTGTTCAGGAGCAGCATTCAGCTGTTTGTAAGGCAGGTAGGAGTACAGACAATGTGTTTGTTGGAGGGGTACAGTGTGAGGGAGGTGGGTACAATGTGAGGGAGGTGGGTAACTTGCCCTCTAGGGGTTAGTGCTACTTGCTTGTTTTTGGAAACTGCTGCTGGGATACTTCYTTACATGCAGGTGTCTGATAATGCTGGCAGATCTTCCCTCTGTGGATTGTAGTGTTCTTTTTGTGACAGCAAATGACTCTAAAACCCAGCAGTTTCGTCCCATTGGTGATGTGACTTTGGAAACCTGARCATTAGATTGTTCTCATCATTAATACAAGCTGCTGCTGAGGAAGCATGACAGCATGAGTCACTTTTTTAGGAGAATTATGGACACAGTATGTCAGTCTTGCAAACTGCCTTAAAAAAAAAACCCAGAAACTTCAAATTGGGATTCCTCRAGTGAATTGGATTAATCTGTCAATGACAATGTGTGTGATTTGGCTACTTACAGGAAAGTACTGCTCACTAATAGGCAGCTGTTCTTTAACCTTCCCCCATAGGGAAAAGCTGTTCAAATCACCAATAGCCAATAACTCTGTTACATCTTGAGCAGAAAGTTTTCTGGACTACCTAAACTCTGCTTTAAACTCTAATGCTAGTCTGTACTCATGATTTTTTATTCTGTTCTTTTAGCTGCATGCTTCTSTCTAAAGAAAAATGTGTCTCTTGTGGTGCTAGCTGCCTCTGAGAAAGTGATGGAAGAACAAGAATTAGTGTAGATTGAGCATTTGAATTTGGATGAATTTAAAGGTGGGGGTGAAAGCTGGTCTGTGGGAGTTAATCACTRAGCAGTTTTTACACTGCCTACTAATATCCTGTTTGTTTTGGTGTAATGAAATAATGACTGGTGTAGACTGGAGAGGATGATGTTGCTCAGGCACCTGGCAGCACAGAAATCAGTGCCAGGCTGTGCTTTGCAGCTCTCAGAGCTGGGAGGTGCTGAGGACCAGTGGAATTGTCTGATGGATTGTTTATATTCACATGCATATTTTTATAAACACTTTCAAATACAAATGACTGCGAATTTCTTGAATACATTCAATCAAACTTGCTTGCCCATAAAACTGATGCTGCCAAGTTAATCTTTTAAAGCATTGCAGTGAAAGAATATGTACTACCTTTGTTCCTTTGGCTGCTTAAAAAGCAGGTATTTGTTAATTTTGTGTGTGGGTTATGTGCTTAAGAAAAGGGACTGGGCAGCCAGGCAGTCAAAACCAGCATCTTGGCTGTTGTAGTTCCACTGGCAAAATGTTTTGCTTATGAAACTGCACACGTGCTGTTTTGTCAAAACAGGTATAATGGCTGGGAGAAGATTTATTTTTGTAATCCTGATATCTGAGAATTCATCTGTACTTGTTGCTGCTGTTGGTTTACAGCTTAAAAGAGGGCTTCAGTCTCAGTAAAGCTTTGCCCAAGAGAGAACACAGCACAACTGATGCAACAGCCACTGTATTTCTTAATTTTTATATTTGTATCTCTCTCCTTTCTTGTTCTAATTCTAAACTGGAAGCTGTACACAAAGTCAAAGCAAACCCAATTTTTATGTTTGAAGCTTTTGCCTAACTGACAGCAGAGGTGAAATGCAAATTAGTGGGTAAAGGAGGACTGTGATAAGCAATTGCTTTCTTGGAGCTGACATTTCTGAGAAACAGCCTGTCCTTGGTGTGGCTGCTCACTGATAGGGCAGTGTCAGAGTGTGAGCCTGCTTTTAACAGGGAAAATTGGAGAACCCTTTCCTGTGGGTAAAATATCTTCTCCAAATATGCACGGCTTTGTGATTTATAGAAAGAGTGCATGATGAAATCATTTTGGCATTCTAATTTTTATTTTAAGAAAACCATTCTGAACTGGAATTACTACTTCTTATCTGCATGTGTGTCTGTGTGAAGAAGTTTTGTTCAGAAGGCCCCCTCCCCTGTCTGTCTCCTTACCTGAAGGGAGGAGCCCACTTGAAACAATGAGCAATTTCTGAATTCCCTCTTGCATAAGAAGTGTTGCCTGCTTTCTGCAMACACCCTCTGTGTATGCTTTAAGTACAGAACCTGGATTCCAAACTGTTTAAAAACAAACRCACAACTTCCACTCTATCTCCTCTTCCCCCAGACCAGCCAGCAGCCAGCCCCCTCCTTCCCCCCTCCCCGAGAAGTCCCTTTTGCAGATTTGCTGAAGGTACAGTCTGGATCCAGTGCTTAGGTCTCTGCCAGTTGTCCCATCAGTGTCCCTGTCCTCTTTCCCTGCTTTGTGTCAGTGTTTTAAATTCTGTGTATAAAATGTGGCTACTTTAAAAAACCATTTCCTTTAAAACCTTTCTGGGTTAGAGTAGTCTGTCATGATGAAGSCTGTACATGAATCAGCCTCTTTGTAACCTATGCTGCAGTAAGAATTTTAGGAATTTCCTTTATTGGGACCCRTTAGTGCAGTGTAGCTCTGAGTGAGCTGCATTGATTTCTAGGTGAAACAGCCTGGAATTGCCTGGAACTTATGGCACATGCCAGCCTTGTGTACACTGCTCCTTTTCAGTGTGCAAAGCTGGAATATCCTGACATTGGTCTCACAATGGCAGATGTTATCCCACATGGAACACTTCAGGTATTCTCTCTCTGGAGGCAGCAGTGTGACTGTGGTGCTGTTTTGCAGGTTGGCTGGGTGCTGCTGATGGCATGCTGACATGTGCTGAGGAGCCAGGGCCACCACGCTAGCAGCTGGGCTTGCAGCACCATGGGCCAGTGTGTCACCAAGTGCAAGAACCCTTCTTCCACCCTGGGCAGCAAAAATGGGGAGAGAGAAGCTGGCAGCAAGTCCCACAGCAAGAGGAGTGCAGTGCACAGAGACGAGCACGGCTCAGCCTGTGGGAAGGCTGCAGGAGACATTCTGGTGAATGGGACAAAGAAAACAGACACTGCTGCTGAGTCCTGCCAGCCTCCCACGTTCTCTGGAGATGCCAAGAAAGACTCTGTTTGCAGTGCAGAGGAATCTTCTCTCCAGAGGATTGGGGAGTTGTTCAGGAGGTACAAGGACGAGAGGGAAGATGCCATCCTGGAAGAAGGAATGGAACGATTTTGCAATGACCTCTGTGTTGATCCCACTGAATTTAAAGTACTAGTTTTGGCTTGGAAATTCCAGGCTGCTACCATGTGCAAATTTACAAGGTTAGTTCTTGTAGAACTTGTAATTATTTTCATATGTTAAAGTATATCCTGTCAGCAGTGTGTTGGAGAGACAGCCTCATTAGCTTCACTTAACTTATTTCTCCTAACACTTGCATTTTGGTCAGATTAATTCCCACCACTGCAGAAGGTAAACTTTGTATTGTCTTCTTTTCCCCTTCCCCTCACACTGGATTTCAGAAGATGTGGTTTTGCACATTATGCTGCTATGTGTAATGAGATTCTGTGGACATTAATTTATTTTTGATTTACCAAAAGCAATTTACTGTATCCAGCATTATCTTGGGGATGAGATTSGACACTGAAATTAATTTTTACTTTAATGTGGGGTTTTTTAGTAATTGCTACTAGCTGTGTTAACARTCTGTGAAAGAATGACAGAAWTGTTCCTGTCCAACCAATATCACACTTAATGTCTTTTTCCCAGAGTAATCTTGTTAAAGCATAGAGAGGGAAGGAAMTGTGAGGGTTTGACACTGGTAGCTGTTTGATGCTAGCTGACAGATGATTGCTGTTCAGTGCTGTGTGCCTYTCTGCACAAGGGGCTCAGTCAGCAGGCTGACAGCACAGTGTGGTGCTGCAGGAGACAATGGCATGGCTGAAGCTGTCCCCACACAGCCAGCAGGCAAACCCAAACTGCAGCAGCCTCCCCCAGCTTGATTAGCAATGGCCAGGTAAGAGCAAGTGAAGGCTGCCTACAAGGACCTGCAGGGACAGAAGGAATTCGTTATTTTTTGGTCTGTCTACATTTGTTTGAGTAGTGCTGCCTTTTTTTTTCTGAGCTTATARCTTTCAAAATTCCTTGTGTGTTCAGAGCCTTGACCCAAGGCTCTGCTGTGCACTGAACTCCAGAGTCTTTGTGGCTGTGGGTGTGTGCCAGAAGGATGAGTTACTCTGGAATGCASATGTGCATTTACTGGAGGCTGATGACACAGGTATTTGCTAAGATGGTAAAGGAATTGTAAGTAGTGTCTGTGACTCTGCACAACCACCATGAGTATTATTAACATGGTTTAATTTCCTTGGAGAGGACAAATCTAGTGGTGAGAGGTTGTATTTGTTAAAGGGAGTGCTCCATGGTGCTGATGGACTTCCTCCATCAAGGAAAGCATGAATGGTCTGTTCTCCTGAGCACTGCTCCATCTCCTACCTTCCCTGCAGCCTGTCCTGTGCCAGCCTGCTGCCTCTCCTGGCTGCTTGTCACACCTGSTCACAAGAGAAACTGCAGCTAAACCTGTCCCACCTGGGACGGGGCTGGTGCTTCAGGCAGTCCCTACCCTGTGGTGCCATGCTCCCTGCCATGCTCTGAGCAGGCCTTGCTGACTGGCACCCCTGGCTCCCCTTTGCTTTTGCAGGCTGGAAGAGCAACCAAAAACCACAGCAAAAGCAGAAGTGAGCTGCTCTGTCCCCTGCAAACAACTCACTCAGAGCATGGGCAGTGTTTACCCTCTGTGGTGACCCTCTGTGAATGGCTGCAGCTGAGCAGGGGATGGAGCTCRGTGGGAAGGGCTCCCTCTAATTTCTCTTCTCTTGCTTAACAGGAAGGAGTTTTTTGAAGGCTGCAAAGCAATAAATGCAGACAGCATTGATGGCATTTGTGCAAGGTTCCCCAGCCT
This sequence comes from Alauda arvensis, assembly GCA_902810485.1. Taxonomy (NCBI): domain Eukaryota; kingdom Metazoa; phylum Chordata; class Aves; order Passeriformes; family Alaudidae; genus Alauda; species Alauda arvensis. Next base: position 54,579 of record CADDXX010001076.1, on the reverse strand, counting down.
CCTGAATGAAGCCAAGCAGGAAGATAAATTCAAGGATCTCTATCGTTTCACCTTCCAGTTTGGCCTGGACTCTGAAGAAGGACAGAGGTCGCTACATCGGGAAATAGCCATTGCCCTTTGGAAATTAGTTTTCACCCAAAACAAGCCCCCTATTTTGGACCAGTGGTTACACTTCCTAATCAAGAACCCCTCAGGAATCAAGGGAATCTCCCGGGACACGTGGAACATGTTTCTAAATTTTACTCAGGTGATTGGACCGGACCTTAGCAACTACAGCGAGGACGAGGCGTGGCCGAGCCTCTTCGACACCTTCGTGGAGTGGGAGATGGAGAGAAGGAAAAAGGAGGAGGAAACCAAATGTATTCTGTCTTCAGACACAGAGGGCCTGTGTGAGGATGAGCAGACTTAGCAGTGGCAAAGCAGCAGTGACAAAAGCAACTCGTTGTCCTTCACAAAATGTAAACTCTGGATGTTTCTGGAAATTGCCGAGGCTCCAGATTTTTCTACTTTACACCTTTTTCTGCCTTGTCTTTGAAAGGGCTCTAAAATGCTGTATCATGTTTTAGGCACTTTCTGAATTTTGGTTATTCCTTTTACTCTTGCCCTGAAATATTTGACCCTGGCTACAAGTTAAGCTTTTTTTTTTTGTTTTGTTTTTTTTTTGAGACTTCAGATTAGTATAAATAAGTCTGATACTTCTTGCACAATGTAGATCTTTTTAGTTAGGTTAAATTAACATTGCTAAATTATACAGTGCCAGATGACAAGTTTTTCATACTACATCTGTCAGGGCAGGTCTGTACTGTGTGTAGTGCTGTTTACATTGTTGAAATTTTAGGCTGTAATAATTTTAAGGTTTTATACCAGGAGGAACAGCAGTGTTAACTATAAATGCATTAATCCTGGGTAAAAAGGCTCTAAAAACCAACATCAGCAACAGCTGTTTGTAATATGGCTAATTCCCATTTTGAGCTAACTCCTAGTGAATGAGTCCAGATAATTCCTTTTTTTTTGGACTTCCACACGAAATGTTGGGATTGTTTTATAAAATTACTGTACCTGTCAGTCAACTGAGTGGTAGATGACAATTTGTATTTAAATCTCTTTACACATTCACATAATAAAAGAGCAGTACTACCTCAGTTTTATTGAAAGTGGACTTCTTGATGGACTTCCATTTTCTCTGGAAGTTGTATTTTTGTGGTTACATGAGAATATTTTTACTTGACTAAAAGAACCAAAGGTTCTGCTTCTTAAGTTTGCTAAACATTGGCAGAAGCAACACACAAATCCTAAGTCTTCAAGGAAAACTGTGGTATAATTCTGCTTTAATTTGTTTGATTTATACCTAAAGTATTACCTTACTTGTCTGGCAAGCACAGTACTTCTATGTAAGGAACTATCTTTTGCATTAATATTGACAAACCAATTTTTTAAAGCATATGTTTAATTGCTAAATTGCAGCTAATACTCCACACTTTCTGGAGCAACAACATTGGCATCTGATGACAAAGTGAATTCTTAATGTGTTCTTAATGACAACAGTGTAGATGAGTCATTTTTAGACTGATTTGATAATATTTGGATAGGAGTCAATTTATTATTTTACAATGCCTGTATTGGGACTATTTGCCTGTTGAAATTGTTGTGACTTAAAGGGAGTTTTATTAACACTGGTTGAAACTTTTTTGGTTATTGATGCTACCTTTTTTAATTTTAGTATTTAAAAAAAGTATCAACTTTTTTACACCTTTTGGTAAAAGGATTGATTGCCAAGGCTTTCTGTCCAGCCCAGTGCTGGCTGAATTTGATATCATTTGATATAATTCCGTTACCTTTTCTTTTCAGAGCTGCATTTCAGGATCACAAACCAACTTCAACTGAAAAAACAAACACAAAAAAAGCCTGGACAGTCATCCATAGCATCTGATGGCTTTTGTGGTAAAAGGGTTTTAAAGCTAAAGGGAACAGGTTTCAGGTTGTGAGCTTGTCACACTTTGCACACGTGCAGGGACAGGATCTGCCCCAGCTCTGGGCCTGGCTTTGCTGCTGTGCAGCCCTGCAGGAGCTTGGCTTGGAGGCCATAAATCACTAACACACTGTGGGTAATGCAAAGCTGTTTAAAAACAAACCCACAAGCCACAGAGAGCATCTCCTTCATCTAATAACAGCAGAGTTTGGTCAGTGCTGCTCATGCTGGGAGACAAGAAAAGAACTGTGGTTGTTTTAGATGCAGCTGAACTGGCCCTTTGCAGGAGAGCCCTGAAGTTGCTGTTTTATGGGTAAATCAACCCAAAGCTTTGTCCTTGCTTYTCTTTCTGTGGCACAAAACCTTGTTCTGATTTGGTGAGCAGAGCAGGCCAGAGCACTCGTGCTGGAATGGTTGAATTTATGGTGAGACTTCTGCTGGTGCTGTTCTTTTWAAAAGACTAAAATATATTCCCCAACAGAGGCTGCTTTGTCAGGAAAAGTTCCAAATGGAGACTGATTTGATAGCAAATGAAGAYTGTATTTGTAGGTTTGAGGCTCTTCATTCATTCAGCTATTAAATCCTTTGTTCATCACTTTTTTTTTCCCCCCCTAAAGAAAATTTAAAATGTCTAGAGTGTGAAGAGTGAGTATTCAAAGGCAGTGCATGCATGCGCAGCAGAGGATGGCAGCTTGCAGCAGCTCCAGAGGATGAGGCACAGAGCTCTTTAAGGAAGGTGTTTATCCAGTGCTGGGAATGTGGACAGCAGTGAGGAGAKCAGTGCATCAGCTCAGCCATTTGAAGGTATCAGATGTAACACAGCTCCTTCCTAAAGGCACAGGTGAACAGSAAGGGAAAATGTGCTTTCCTTTGGGGAGGGGACATTCCATCACCAGTGGCTGAGGTCCCAGTGTTCAGTGTGGGGACCAGCCCTGCTCCTGTTCTGCTGCTTCCAGCCAGGCTGGAGCAACTCCACCCACTGGGCAGGGTACTTGCAAAAATAGCCAGATTATCTATGTCGTTCTGAGCCTAATTGCAGTTCTTTAATTGCCATTTACAGGATGCAAACCTGTGTCAGTTTTAAACTGMAGCAGGAGCTGTAGGTGCAGCTGTTTGGCAGTGCTGGCAGTGAGAGGGACTTTCAGACCTTCTTTGAGATTTTGATTTTGTGTGCCCAGACTCGGCAGTGCTGGGGTGAGGGAGTGGGGGCTGTGTGTGCCAGTCTTTAATAACACTGGAGCCTCTGGAAATATGCTTGTTTCATGGTTAAACTGTGAATGTGAAGGCCAAACACATCCACTCTTCAATTTGATATAATTTAATTCTTCATTGTGTAGGGCACAGGGCTGGAAGTGAGCAGTGATGCTGATGAAATCCTTGAAACCCTTGCAACTGTTTAAAAATTTTTTTAAATTAGATTATGCATTAGGAAACTTTATGCATGTAGTGAATCTGCTGCAACTTGGGATAAATAACTCTAGATAACCATATAGATAGTTGGAGTAATATACTGGAAACTGCTCTGACACCCAGTCTGTGGCATTTTACTGCCTTCTCTTATATGCAAAGAAWTAAACTCCTGTAAACTTTAGCCCCYAGTAATAAAACACTGACCACCTACACCATATTATAGTTTGCAACACCTTTAAAATGTGGCTTCCAGATCAACTGGAGGCTTAATTGTGCTAATTTTAACTTGTGTGGGTGCATTTCTGAGGTCAAAGACTACCTATTGATTTAAATGAGGATTTGAAAGATCCTGCCCATGGCTGGCCATAAAACATGACCCAAGGCAATGAGTTGGAATTGAACACCAAATTGTGAGTTCATTTGCTGCTGGTGCTGTTCTCCATGGGGAATTAGAGCTTTGTTAGTGCTGTGCARGGCCCACAGGGGGATGAGTGCAGGTGTTGAGTGAGAGCTGCTCCCCTGGGCTGGCCCAGCAGATCAGCCTTGTTTCCAAAAACAGCCCAACAAAGGTAAAGAAACACCACAGTAGCAGTTAATAACCTCAGCTGGGGTAGGGTTTGTTGGCTGAGGTTACATCATTCCCCTCTTTGGTAAATAAGTCCTTGTGAGTTGCTGGGGTTTGCAGCCTTGTGTTCTGCAGTGTGATCCTTTCTTTAGAAGGTCCTCAGTAAATTGGGCACCCAGTGCTTCCCTTGGGCCCCCTCTGCTCCAAGTGTGTGCATGTGAATTTAGCCTTTCATGTTAAACAGGAAGATGCTTAACCTGAAACTCAGAATTCTTCAGGGTAGTGCTTCAGTATGGAGAAAACCATATTTTTTTTTCAAATAAGTATTAAAGCAAAGTGTCTGCTTGAATTTTGTTGTGTGCAAAGAAACCCAGCAGTGTTAACGTTTTCTCTCTGGACTATTGAAGATGGAACCTTTGGSTTTATAGTGAGAACTGAAGTGAAATTCCTGAGATTGTAAGACAGAAGGAAGGCTGTGACTCCTTCACCATGAAGTACATAAGGTATCTCTACCTCTTGTTCTTAGACTTGAATAGTTTAAGGCTACCATCCTTTCATCCCAGCATTTTATGCCTGGATGAGTAATCTTATTTTTTTTTTTAATTGACCCAAGTTAAGTATTATCTCTTTGCCATGGTTGTTGGGATCCTGTGTTTAACCTGTATGCAAAGGACCCTGTGGAAGGGGCTGGGTCCAGCTGCAAACCAGAGTTGTTCCTCCCGGTGCTATTTTGGTGTGCAATAGAGAGAGGGAGCAGAGCCTCAGGGGCTTCTGCCACCACCCCTCCTGCTCCCTGCCCCTGCACTGGCAGGGGATGGGAGGAGGAGCAYTGCTCCCCACCAGGGAGCCATCAGCCTTTCCATTTGCCCTTGAAAAGCTTTAGGAACCCACCTGATGCAGTGCCATGAGTGTATTTTYCCTTTTCATCAGAAATACTGTGTTTTGTTCTGTGTTGGACTGGACTTGGAACCACCCAGCAAAGATGGGACCTGCAAAAGTGCAAAGGCTACAATGCATCCTTTTTCTCCCTGAGGTCAGAATCTGCTCAGGATAAAAACCCTTGTGCTTGAGTAAAGCTGCAGTGGAGATGCCAGAGTGGCTTTGGTGTTCACTGATGCCATTGGGGTGTTCTGTAACACCCCTGTGTCCTTGCTGTCCTCCCCAGAAGCAAACTGCAGCACAGTTCTGTCACAGCAAGTCCCCCATAGTGGATGCTGCAGCAGCTGCTGCTGCARGGTTCTTGCAGGGTGAGGGCTGGATTTGGGGTGTGACCTCCTGCACTATCAGGTATTTCAGARCAGGGGACATGTGAGACAATAGGTAAAAGGAGCATGTACATTCTTGTCCTAACAGCTTGCCTTAAATCACTGACATTGCAGCAGTTCCTTGCTACTATTGCAGTCCTCAGTCTCTGAAGATCCAGCARGTTCTGTAGGTAATACTGTGTTTTGTTTCATTTTTAATAAGTTTCTATCTTTGCGTAATTGCACTCTTCAGATAATCCCTTTTTGGATAACATCATTTCACACACAGGAACAGAGCCCATCATCTCCAGTGTTTGTGCTGTAAAGTGTTTCTTTTCCCCCTGTAAATGATATCAGGACTAAAGGTTGCCTACTGTTGAATCAGTGTGTTTACTTGAATGTTGCCATTGATGCAGTTACAGCTGCTGCCTCCTGCTCTCCTCTGGGCCTGTGGGAGTGGAGATTGTGTGTCCAGAGGGGCCAAACCTGCCCAGAGCTGGGGCTGGGGGCTGCCTGCTCCTCCCATGTGTGTGACACCTCAGAGGACTGCACACATCAGTGCTCCAGCTTTGGAAGTTGTGACTTTTTAAGTCATGTTGAAGTTATTTAACGATACATTTGCTTTCTCATCTGTAGGTTTGAAATAGTCTTTCCAGAAGAGCAGGGCTGGCAGGAGGGTGGGCAGCAGCTGTGGCTGGGGCTGGCAGGGGCTGCTCTGGGGGCCATGGAGCAAGGTGGGCTGTGTGAAGGCTCAGCCTGGGAGCACTGCCTGCTGCAGCCTCACTTCCTCCTTGTGCATCTTGAGGCCCCAGAGCAGCCTCAGTCCCTCTCTGTGGAATGAACACTTTTTGGTAGAGTTTGTTCCCAGAGAAGTACCTGAGGGAGTGATGGGAGCAGGGCTGTGTGTGGCTGTCCCTGTGTGTCACAGCTCCCTCTGGGCCTCTCTGCTCCCCAGGCAGGCTGGGCAGGGTCCCATCTGCTGCTCCTGCTGCCCAGGGCTGCTCTGCCTTCCCAGACTTACAGATCACCCTGCAGGAGCCAGYTCTGTCACTCTGGGAAGTGATGAATGTGCTGTGTGTCAGGGAGCAGCCCCATGGCTCCTCTTTGGGACAGCAGGATCAGAATGCTGTGTAAATGTGATGCTTGAAAACAGCTGGAGTAAATTCTGTTTCATSTAGGATCTTCATTTCAAGGGAATGCAGCCAAATTGGAAACCTGATCTAGAGGAAAACTGGGAGAATTTCAGGGCAATGCATCTAAACCCCAATCTACTGAATTGGTTTGTAGTTTTACAATTATTTTTCTTTTATCAAATTTTCTCACCACTGGTGTCTGGAACAGAATGGAAACAGCATCTTATGGAATGTGCAATCTGAGGCACAATGCAAGGAGGGTGTGATAAGAAGGTTGTCTTTACTTGATAGCAATCCTGAGTGCAATGTTTTTGTTGTGTCCCTTTTGGAGGAAGAGCATTAAGTACAGTCTGAGGTTTTTCTTTTCTTATAAGCAAAGCATTGGTTTGTCCATTACTGACTTCTTGTGAAATTTGTGCCAGATGTATATTAAATATTTTGGTGCTTTTTCTAATCCAAGCTGCCATTCATTTACCTGTGACATTATTGTACTTCTGTATATTTAAATGACCAACCCCTTAAAGAAAAAAAAMMAAAMMAAAAAAATCCTTTAATCCCARTGTATCCTGACTACTGTAGCTTGTAAATGTTCCAAAGCTTCTGGGTTTCCTGTATTCCAGTAAGGTCTGAGGGGAGGGGAGCAGCTGCAGGAATCTCCCCACTGCAAAGGGAGCTCACTCACTGTTCTGTTACTGAACAAATGAGTAACATTTGTGGTGTTTACATAACAACACGTTGGTGTTCACTTTTTTGTGCTCAAGCTTTGTACAAAATGTCTTATTTAAAGCCGAAGTCCTTTTTACATTTTTCAATTAAAAAGGGACAAATTACTTATTTTTCCATGCCTATGAATAGGACTCTTGCTAGTTTTATTTGTCATGTGARTTTTTCAAGCAGGACTCCTGGATGCTCACTAAATCTGGTCCTGGCAGGGAGGTGCCCACATCAAAATCAAAAAAGTGTGTGGATGGAAAACTGGCTGCTTTTTTCAGCTTTGCAGTGCAGGTGTCTGCAGCAAGGAGATGCAGGATGTGAACAGCCTGAACAGGAGGGGTGAGTGCTGGGGTCAGTCTGCCCTGAGCTGCTGAAGGCACTGACTCCCTTTCACATGCTGCAGCTGTGTTTAATAATTTTTGGAATGATAACTACTTCAGTTTTATATTGGTCTGTTCCAATCCACATGAAAAAATYCCTCATCTCGTGGTCAGATCTTTTCTTTTAATTTTTAAAATTTTTTTCCTGAGTGCCTAAAGCTCTCCTAAGCATCTTTGTGCTCAGGCCACCTCTTTTTTTCTTTTTTTTTGTGTGTGTGTGTGAGGGGAGGGTGGGGGTGGTCAGGGAGGGAGGAGAAGGTGGAGCTTGTCCAAGAAGTGTGAATCACTGATTCCTCCTTTCCAGGGACCACGTACAGCCCTTTCCCAGAAAGGAGCAGCAGTTGAGGAGCTGGCACTGCTCAGTTCCAGAAATGCACTCAGTTCTGGGGCAGCTGTTAACTGCTGCAGGTTCTGCACTGAGCTGGCTGCTTTRGGGCCTGGGCTGTTCCAGGGGAGATGTCCCAGTGGAACCTTGGTGTCCAGCAAGGAGTGACAGCCACAGGCCAATGCTGCCCAGCTCCTGGGAGCACTGCCTGGCTCAGCCTGCCCACAGCAGGAAGGGTTAATGGRAAAGGGCTGTGCTTTGGGACACTTTGAATGGCTTTTATTTTTAGACATTGTARAAGATGCAGAGTGAAAGCCCATTGTTCTTATGGTAAGAGATCTTTTACTAAGACATCAATATTTCGAGTAATTAAAAATATCTTAACAAAAGACTTTGCTTAAAAACTTGGCAGGTTAACAAGCACTCCTCCCTTCATCTTTWATTCCCATCAGACCAAGGCCAGACTGTGCTCCATGTGTGCTGCAACACAAACAAGAGGGGTGTTAGTTCTGCCCAGCTCAGCCTCCATAGCTCTGCTGCTGTTCCAGGGCCTGTCTGGTGTCTGCCCCTTCTGCTGAGGGGCACTGAAGGRAAACAAAGGCAGATGTGACCTTTACAAGGCTGAGCAGTGACAGAGAGCACAGAAGGCTGGGTATGTCCTCAGTACCCAGGGCTTTGCTTAGGAAAGATTGACCCTTTCTGGTTAATAATGAAACAGTGGCAGTTCAGGCCCAGGGGCTGAAATGCAGGAAGCCACTGCAGCTGGAACATCCCTGACAGCAGTGCTGCAGCCCARCTCAAATGCACAACCTGCTCCTTCCTGCAAAAGCTGAAGGACTCACTGAACAAATTTGGGTTTTCTCATTTTTGTCCATCCCATGRGAATAAGRGCATGAACCCTGCTCAGCTGTGGCWGAAGSACASTGTGGGTACAACACAACAACTGCTGGCTGCAGTCATCAGGTTGTTTTAGAAACCAAACCACCCCAAAAAATAACCCTGTCTGCTGTGGAAACTCTGCTTGATTCTCTCATGGCTACATAAAACTTACCTCACTGTCAGTGGGGATGAAACATCCTCTGGAGGAGGTGGGTGAGCTGCAAAGATCTGTACATTAATCACACTGTGGACCCTCAGATACAGCACTGTGACTCAGGCCTGCTTTRTGGGCTGAGCTTTTACTGGCCCAACATGAACATCAGATTAAGTACAACAGCCTCTTCAGCTTTTCTCTTGGGCTTCCACTTCCTTGTTTTTTAACAGATCAATATAAAAACATTCAGCTCTGTATTTCCCTTGGTTCTTTGCAAAATAGGTAGCAAGTTACCTGTTCACTCCAGGGAAGAGAACAACACACAGGGTGTTATTCTGCAGGCTTCTGTAGAGCTTTTTGATGTGGTGGTCCAACTTCTTCACCTGTTTCCTGAGATCCTGCTCCTGCGTAAGAGAACAGAAGCACTGAAGTTCCCCATTCATCAGCAGTTCCACTCCTGAGTGACAGGGTGACCTGTGGGCTGGCACAGGTGAGGGCAGCACTGCTGCTGCTCCTGCCTGGCACTTGGCCCAGCTGCAGGGAGAAGCTCAAATGGCACCAAGGTAAAAATGAGAGCTCTCAACCAGAGCTCTTCTTTCCTGTGCAGCCTCAGTCAGCTCTAAGTTACCCCTCCAGGTTCCCTCCTCATTAACTGCCACAAACACCAGCAGAGCCTCACACTCACACAGTCAGACAGCTGCTCCATTTTCTCATAGAAGATGTGTTTTCCTTGCTTCCCATTGCTGTGATTCATCTGCCAAATCCATCTCCAGAGGTGACCTGGAGCAAGGGCATTCCTGCTTCTCAGCTCACTGCCCTTCATGGTCCTTCCATTGAGAGCTTCCCGGGCCTCCACAGCACTCTGGGCTGTCTGGAACTCTGCAATGCAGAGAGGAGGGAACATGGCAATGCCTTCCCTGGCACCTGCAAGGCAGGGCTAAAGCTGTGGAGCAGAGGGGAATGAGAAACAATCCCTGCAGCCAGCAGATCCTCATCTTGSTAATAAACATCAGCCTAGAAATGGCAGCTGGCTGCAGCACCCAGGGAGCTGCTCTCACCTTCCTCAGGTGATTGCTGGGCTGTGTGAAGCTGCACAGGAGCCACCCCTCACATGGAAGTGCTGGAGCCCATCACCTACCCTGGAATTTTTCTAAATAAATCTCTGGGGTTTTTTTAAGCAGATGCTTTTTCCACTTCAGTATTTAGCTGTAAAAATCTGCAGGCTGTGTGTGAAGCYACTTACTGAGGAAACAGCAGCTCCTGTGCTTTCCACTCTGAAGWTCCTTTGGCAGGAACAGAGTTTCCAGGTCTTTCAACTGGCTGAATTCTTCCTGCAGGTCTGTCTCTGTCAAAGACTTCTTTAGCCCAGCCACATAAATCACACCTTCATTTTCTGCATCCAGCTCCAATTCCTCAATGAGAACATTGCAGTCCAGCATTGCTGCAGTSACTGGTCTCTGCACCTGGGGGCAGCAGCAATAAAAAGCATGTCAGCCCACACTGCTCTGTGCTCTCAGCTGCTATTTGAAAGTATTTTTCTCCCATTACCAAAGGTAGAGAGGTTATTTTCCAGCACTTGAAATAAATATGACTAATGAAGGCCAACTTAATTAGTCATGATAAAGGGAGGTCATATTTGTAATGCAAAAACAACTATGAAACTCAAACTCTGGATAGCCCTGTTACATGAATCTGCCTTTTCCAGCTGCAGCTGGAGGTCAGAGTATTTTCTAACTCCCTTSTGCTGATAGACAGAAAGGAATGAAGGAGGGATGCAGCCACTTCCTTTCTGCCAGGGCAGGGAGATTGCAGCAGCACCAGCAGCAGCACTTGCCCAGACCCTGCTGGGGTGTGACAGACACAGTGGAGGCTGTGCCTGAACACAACTTCTGCTCTTTGCCTTTACCTTAATGCAGGATCCTGCTACCTCAGCTCCATCCAGGCTTTCCACAGCAAGCTGGGCAGCTTCCAGCACTTCATACTGGATACACACATAGGGCTTGGGACAGAAGAGAAAGAGACCTCAGGTTTATCCATGAGACACATCAGCCCTCCCTTTTAAAAAGTCAGGTCTCAATAATGTTGGGTTTTCTTTTAAAACCAGARTAATAGAAAAAAGGTTGGGGGTAAAATATGTACCACTCCACATACTCCAGCTGTTCAAAACCCTTWCAATTAACTCTTCAATTAACACCACCCTTTTTTTTCTCCTTTGGCTATTAAAGCCCTGAACATATCAGTTCTCTTTAGAGGGACAAAAATCACCTCAGCTTCCCAAGTGCTCAAACTCCTCTGAGCAGCACATSAGCTGCACTTGTCATTGTGTGGAGCAGCTTTTTAAGTCCCCTGAATGACTGTAGTTACCACAAAAAAAAACTTCCAACAGAATCACTGGCACTTCCTTGGTTCTAATCCATATCTTTCCAAGAGTGCTCAGACCTTCCAGGCCTGTCAGCAACCTTTGAGTGCTCCTCACCTGGAATGTTTCAGTTACCACTGTAAGGGACTGGATTGGTCCACACCTTCCAAATTCTTTCTTCACAGACTTCATGCAGAAGTTTTCTGCAAAAGGACCTGCATAAATGGTCAGCATGTCAGTCAGCTTGCTCCTCACCTGTTGGAACACAGATGAGAGAAGGCACTTCACAAAGCAAAGGCACTGACTGGAACTACTCAGTGCCTCCTGCTAAAGCACATCTCTCCAAGCTCAGCATGAAGGCCTTTCTCAAACAAAGAATGRTACCTTTTCATGGAGTCCAGCATGAAGGTGAGAAGCAAGGTCCTCTGCACCCAAACTGAACTGAATGATACTGAATTTGGACAGGGGAACATCTTCCAAGGCTCTCTGAAGAATCTGGAGGGAGAAGAGCACACAAGGCTCAGAGAGGTACAAGACAATTGCTCTGCAGAGGATCAGAAACAATTGAATTGAACTCCCAACTGTAATTTTCATTATTGTCCAAGAAAGGCCTCAGGCAGAAATTCTTCTCTGGTGAGTCAWGAGAGGATGCAGAGGATCAAAGCTCATTTCTGAACTGCTCACATGGATTCAGCCAAGCTGGCATTTACACCATTGCTACCAGCACTGTCAGGCAGCTTTGGAAACAGGACTCATCTWCCCACTCCCAGATCAAGAACAACTTTGAACTATTTTGATGCTTAGACCAACCCACTCTAAGTCCATTCACCTGTTTGTTGGAAGTGCTCAGGTTACTCTGACACAGGCCAGAAGAGTCTAATCCCTGTCTGCCCAAAAGGAGGGGTTTTTGGCCAGTCACTTGCAGACAATCTAAAAAACTACCAGAGAGAAGTGCACTGTCAGTCACAATACTTTTCAATATGGGAATAAAAACTTTCAAGAAATGCTTCTCAGAGAATTACAATTCATYTAAGAAATTTGAAAGAATATTCTTGTCCACAACATCAAAAGAAGCCTAGGAAATACTCTCTGAAATTTAAGATGAAATTGCTTAAAGTTTTTCAGCACTGCTGCAATTATTTGTGTCTGTCTGAAGATCCTGATGGCTTCTGAAAAACATAAGGCACTTGTTTGAATTCACTGAGGGAAAAACRTATTTGAGAATGTTATTACCATGGTTTGGATAATGGTGGAGGCTCATTCAGCTGTTCCTGGAACCCACATCCTTGTGGCTGCAGCACAGCTTTGTTCTGTGAGACCTCAGCCAGCTTTTCAGCTGTCAGAAGCATCTCCAAGTTTAGTTCTGCTACCTTGGGGAAGGAAGAAGGTAATTAGCTGGCTTTCATCTCATCAGCTAATTGCAGCTGACCAAGAAGCCTGTGCTTTCCCTGTGAGTCATGCAGGTACACCCCAGCAGTGAAGGAACATGGACACTCATTTCTTGCCTTATTATTTTCTGTTGTCATTTTTGAGCACAGCACCCACAGCATCAACAGGAACCATCTCCAAAAAACTCCTCTCAGAAATCAGCACTCACAAAAACAGCTGAGTCACTACCACAACACACAAGGTCTCTCTCTCCTTTCATCTAGAACAACTGCAGGCATTCCTGCAGGCTGAAGTGTCTCAGTCCTGCTTTAGCCACTGCCCTCCCCAGGAGCAGCAGCAAAGCTGGCAGTGCCCAGGTCACTCAGAACCTGCACAGAGGCTGCAAGGAACAAGCTCTCAGCACTGGGGCCATTTTCTCCTTTAAATCAGCACAAGGGTGGGCAGGAGTGCAGTCTTTTTCTTTGAAAGCACAACATTATGTTCTGGTTTTTAGGAGAGAAATCTTAATTAGATGTAACTACCTTTGTTGGTCCTTGGTCAATGAAGAACTGAGCTAATTCCAGTGCAGCTCTAGCATCTTCTGTAGGGTCATGCCCAAGCCTCTGTTCACACTGAATCTCCTTCCTAGAGCATCAAAATGAGGTGTTCAGGCAGGTTATCTGTATTTCCACACTGACCAACAGCCTGTCTTTTCTAAATGGGGAGAACACTCACTAAGATACATCCACTGGTAGCTGATACACTGAGAAATAAGATTGAAGTCAGTAAATCAGACTTTTATGCATTAACCTTTCTTTCCTGCCAACTGAAACAGCTCTCACCTGTGTGAGCCAGAGCCTCTGCTGTTCTGTAATTCAATACACCTGTACAGCCCTGCAGGAAGGTGAGTTCTGCTGGGACTCAGCCTGGTTAGGTCACAGCATTCCTCCTTGCTCAAAGACAAGCCCATTTATTATGCTGCCTGGTGTTCCAAGCAGTCAGGAAATTCCTTTKCACTGTGTCTTACTTGCACAACCTGCTCCTTTCTTTAGAATCTTAGTAACAAAATARTAATTCTGATACTATTAGCAGCAGAGTAGGACCCTATGACCCACCAYGACAGTTTCTAATCTTTCCCATGACAGTACAGAAATAATCTTACCCTAAAACAGCTTTGGCAAGAAATTTGAGCTTAAATCTTCGACCTTCAGTYCTGGCAAAAAGCAGTGAAGTATCAATGACACTGGGGTGGATCATCTGGAGGAGGAAAATCATCCCCAGTTTAGTTTAAGAACAGCAAACACCCAGCCCTGGGCAGTAACTCYACAATTCTCTGTGCCTCTGCCTTTAATTTCAGCTGCCAGTTTCTCCCTGACAGATTCCTCATCCACAAGACAGCAAAAGGAATAATGAAACAAATCCAACTCTCCTTTCTACATCCCACCCTAATGGGAAGATCTAGATTGGGTTAGAAAGATTAATTATGATTCAAGCATTTTACATTGGTTAAATTACCCCCAGAAAGAACTTCAGTTCTCCATGACAGAGCTATCAAAGCATCTGGCTGAAGCAGAGGGGTAAAGCTCCAGTTGCAACAATGTCTGTGTCTGCACAGATTTCTCTCTTTTGGGTTYRGAACAGCCCCTTGCAAATTTTRTAACTGTAGGAGAGTTCTTGACTTTTAAATCCTTACAGACACAGGGCTATTCATTATAAAGCAATTAACAAGAGTTCTCTAATAAAAATAGCAAAAATAGCAATTGGTGTTCAGGTGTGAAATGAGAAACACAGGGGTGGGAAAAACACTAAAAAACATACTCACTTCCAAAGCCTGAAGATCTGAATTCAAGGAATGRCCCACCAATACTGCATCATGGGGAAGCAGGTTTTTTAGCCTGGTCTGGATGTCTGACAGTCTTGTCTTCACTGGAAGAAGCATTTTCCTTGTGATTCCTGAGAATCTTCAAAACAAAAGTTGGATGAGTTAAAAGCAGCACATTAACAACAGTGTGTGCAGGGAAATATCACAAGCAGGTCCTGGAAAATATGAACTTGGGGTAGCTAATCACAGAATGCTGTTCACTGTTTTCTGTTCCAACATCAGAGAATAAACTGCCAGCTAAACTGCTAAGAGGGCTCCACACCTGCTTCAAAAGTTTCTTTCTCCCAGGTATTCCTAAGTGATGCAGCTGGCACCAGACAGCCCAGGTAAGGAAATCCTGCAGGCCTGATGGTGGAAGGAGAGGCTTCCAASTGACCTGAGGGGACTGGGACATCACCTCCTGCATGAAGCCAGGTGAAGTTCTGAAGAAACCATCCTTGAGTTCTGCCTGCTTTTGTTATAATCCTGAGCCCCACCCTAAAGGTGTGTATGAGCTCTATGCTATATATTTATATATAATATAATATGGATATATTTTTTTACATATGAACAAATTTAGCTATGGGCTCCATCTTATTTTATAACCAGCAGTGAAGAGTAACTTGTCCTGTGTATCATTAATTTGTAACAGGACACTGCAGGATGGCAGTGCCTCTGTCTCAGGCTTTCAGGTGTTTTTGCACTCTGAGAGTTGATGACAGAGTTCAAAACAGAGCTGAGGCCAGGCAGCTGCTTTGCAGAGTTGTTTATTCTTTTCTTATCTCTGAAAGTTCTCTCAGTCCAGAGTGAAGTTTGTAGGAAGCCAGAAAAGAAAAATTTGACTCTCCTACAATGGTACTTGAACTTTTATAATCTAAACTACATTAACACTGTTTTTTTTTTTAAATACCAATAACTGTGACCCACATTAGACAAGGAAATCTCACCATAACCCAATCAAGAGAAGGCCACCAGCTCTGCAAAGGGGGGGGGGAAGAAGAAGCAGGAAAAGGACAACAGACACACCCAAATTCCTCCATCTTTACCCCATTCTATCTATAGAGTAAAATCTAAAAATTCTATTTTTCACCCTGTGGCACAACAATAATTAAACTGCCATGGCTTGCATTGCCACAGCTCTGCCTGGCAGCCCCAGGGACACTGCAGCAGATTGCACACAGAACATTGGCCACTCAATCACACAGCACTAAGGGAAATGCAGCAGGCATCTGTGCAAACCAGAGGGGTCTGAAAGGCCCAGTGTCACAGGGTGGGTTGGGAAGGGCTGCAGCTCTGCAGGACAGAGGAGGCAGGGATGGGGCAGGGGTCAGGCAGTGTTAGGCAGTGTAAGGCAGTGTGAGGCAGGGATCAGGCAGGGCTGGGGCAGGGCTCAGGCAGTGTGAGGCAGTGTGGGGCAGGGCTCAGGCAGGGCTCAGGCAGTGTGAGGCAGGGATGAGGCAGGGGTCAGGCAGGGCTGGGGCAGGTGTCAGGCAGTGTGGGGCAGGACCTGGTGCAGTAGTTGAGCACGGTGCTCTGGGGCCTGACCAGCTCGTTGAGCAGGCAGCGGCCCTGCGTGTCCACCAGCGACACCCGCGTCACCTCGCTGCCCTTCGCCGTCTGGCACTGTGGGGAGAAGCAGAGGCAGGTGTTCAATCAGCACGATGCTGCCACCCAAAAACCTCAGCTAACACCTGCTCTGGCTGCAGCTGATGCCTTTAGTTTCAGCTTTTATGGTTTCCCAATCCCGTGCTGTCTCAGGGACTGGCAGCAGGTATGAAGGTATCAGAAGTGGTTTCACAAATSCACTGAGTGCGTGGCTCCCTTGGGAGCAGCTGGTGAGTGCTGGGTGCCTGACTCTGTGTTGTAAGGCCACACACACTGATTTTTACCATTTCACAATCCAGRCCAAAGAGGGGGCTGCTGTCTGTCCTCTGCTGGTCACACTCTGTGGAGATGTAGCCTTTGCATCCAGGGGAACCTGGAGGGAAAACACACCTGGGAGTAAGAAAAAGACCTTTCTTCTACAACTCATCTTRTATTACAAAACATATCCCTAAACTCAAAATTAAAAACAACTCCCAACACAACAAAATAACTAAACAGCCCTCACTCAACAACTGACCTTTTATGGGATAGTCATTTTTCTTCTGYTCTTCTAAAGTCAGAGTATAGCTTGTAAGGCCTTGTTTTTTTTCTCCRTATCTCTGAATGATGGGATCACACTGCAAGGCTGAGCTTTTAGCAATGCATTCACTGCTGGWGGAAGTCAAACCTGTAAAATACAGAAGCATYTGTCAAGCTCAGTTTCTGCATCAGACCAACACTCAGAGGCTGCACCATGCAAAATTGCTGCCTGGAACAACAGACTGGAGAGAGAGAGAGGGTCAGAGAAAGAGACACACAGTCTTCTTAGCTCAAACCTAATTTAGATCTGTCTCTTTGATTAGATACATCTTGGAATAGAATAATCACAAAGTGGGGAGTAAAGCAGCAGGGATTGGGATTAAATATGATGAAAACTTTCTCTTGTTTTGCATTCACTTTGACAATCAGCCCAACAGGAGTTATTGGACTAGTCAGGGTAAGAAGTCTCATGGTTTAAGCCATTGTATCTGTTCCTTTCCAAACAAATTTACCACAGCAGCTCACTGGGATGGCAGAGGATGCAAAGTCATAAATTTCTGTTCAAAGTGAGTCACTGTCTTGACAGAGACAATGCAAACCCCAACAAAATACCTTGTGCAGTGTTCTGAGGTTTCAGGTTTGCTCCTTCTCCATACAGGCTGACTGGGAAGTCAGCAGAAGGTGCAAATGTGAATCTCTGCAAAAATAGAAATATGAAAACACATTAGTGGCTTTGGAAGAGAGGCAGAAATAACAAGCAAATGGGGGGCTCATTGACCCCCAAACCAGCCAAATTCAGATGAGRATGGATAAAGAAATAGTGAAACACATTTGGTGTTTTATCAAGTAGAAAAATCCAACTCAAGCCAAACCTGTTCCAGTGRGGGATGACACAGGATTCTTTGTACTGCAGGACAGATTTGCCTTGCCTGATACAATCAAGAAGGCAAATCTCAGGACCTTCTCTGACAGAAACTAAAGCCAGTTCCAGTCCTTCCAGTTAAGTTGTGATTTACATTTGCTGCAGTTCAGGAAGAACTCTCTAGAAGCTTGAATTCAAGTCCTTCTTTCTTTCTATCTTCCTTCAAATATGTTGCTTGTAAGTCAGAAAATTAAAATAATTATTTTAATAATCTTTTTGGGAAATGGGAGAAACTTGACATAAGGTGCAGATAATAAAAGTGGTATTTTTTCAACCAGTGGGACAAGCATGACTCTACTGAGAGTCTCCTCACTCAGAGTAAATTTCAAATTATTGAAATTATTCCAAGGTATTTATAATCTAGTTGGCATCCTGTATGTGCAGGATACATAACAGAGCACTGAAACATCAATAAACATTTCAAAGACATGTGTCTTGAGATCCTGTTCCTGATATCAAAGCCCTGTCCYCTGTTCTGAGCTGACAACTGCTGCAAACACATCCTCTCACTGGCTGTCAGGGAAAAGGCAGTGATTCCTGCAGCCACTCTCCCTGGGATGTGGAGTCAGGATGGAAGGAGTCTGGGAGACACCAGGCTGGGACTTACATGCTGGAACAGCCTCCTGAGGTGTCTGAACTGTAAATAGAACCTGTAGAAATGGAGCTGGCTCATTCCATGCAGAACAACCACCACAACCCCAGCCAGGTGGCTTTGGTGATAAATAYGGCACCAGCTGCAGTTAAACAAGAACAATAATTAAAAAAAAMMCATAAAAATCAAAGCAAAACAGTTATCAAGCACTCTTAAAAAAAAGCTGGAACCARCCCAGCTTTGAAGTAAATGGCAAAGTGCCAAATGGCTTCAATAAGAAGAGGCTTTATAGCTTATCTCAAACAGCCACTTATTCCTGGAAGCACCAGAATACAGGAGACAGAGGAAGAAGAGTTATTGCAAATTCCTGCTGCATACCATTTCCAGAGATGTATACCTCATTCATATGCATCAGAATGTGAACAGACCAGCAACTTCTACTGCAGKGATGCAGTCTGGTGAATTAATGCATCAAAATAAGTCTCACAAAGTAATTTTCCATTCACTACTAAAATCTAAAGTGGGGTATTTTTTGCTTTGAGTTTCATTTGAAGATTCATTTAACTTCATTTTTGCCATTCAAGGTTCTAAACCCTCTTCAGCCTTTCCCTTCCAGTACTGAGAAGTGGCCCAGAGAAAGGGAAAAGTGACTAAAATTTTTTTTTTCTAATATTTTGTAATAGAACTCTGTGTTTCAATCACATGAAGTGTGATTAATATTGATTAATAATGAAATGCATTAATATTTGTGTTAATATTTTACCAGGGCATTTTGTTTCTCATTGTGTGGAGCTTCTTCAGTTCCACAGCAGTCATTTAGTTTTTCCAAACTGCATGAAGCAAACCTATGGAATGGTAGGATTTCTGACAGGAGAGGAATTCTGCCTCCTGGCCAGGTCTAACAACAACTGTGACTGCACAGTCCAGGCTGCCACTATGGCAACTCCAGAGTGAGCATTCCAAATGAGTATGGCCAATATTCCTTCAGGAAAGTTTTCCCAGCACAGGAGAACACAAGAGCAGCTGATTGCAGCTGTGGCTGTACCTGGGCTGTGCTGCCTTGTGGCATTTCCCCAGAGCTGCATATTTCAGCAGCTCATACAGCTGGTCCTGGCTGATTGCTGAGTCCTCACCAAGCAGAGCTGCTGACAAATGGCAGGACTTCTCCTGTGGAAAGGGAAATGCTGGTGAACAGAGGCTTCATGTCATCACACCAGTCCATGAAAAAAGAAGGAAAAAACACCCTATTTTTTGGATATTTGGATACAACCAGCTCCATGTAAAGTAACTCTTMCACTCATTATGGGCAAAAGTTTCCTTCAGATCCCCTTTAATATTACATTAACTCAACATTTCAGTAACCCAGGTACTCTAACTTCAAAGACTCATTTAATAAAGATTACCACAAGCAGATATATGCAATGAGAAGACAGCTGATAAGCAACTGCAATATCCTGGTCTCCCAACCCTTTTCCCCACTTGCTGCTGTAGAGCTTTAAACATCTGTACCAGTGTTACATGCAGCTCACTCTGTGTGAGGTTTCCCTCCCAGAAGGGTTTGCTGACCCCTGCAGGGAAACGTCAGTAAAATCCAAGGAAGCTGCAGAAAGCAGCTGAGGAGATGAACTGGGGACTGTGTCACACAGCTCTGCACAGGAGTTCTTTAAGCCTAAACGCACAAATTCTTCTAAAGGCTARTTAACAAGTAAATGCGGCATTTTGGTGACCTCCACTGAGCAGATGGCCTGTTCCAAACAACTCCTATAAAAATTTAAAGGTGTTGAAAAGACATCAAGGCATACAGGGGGGAAAACACACAACACCMGAGACAGGAATGAACCACTGCAAGTTCTTCTCCCCTGCACACTAACAAACCGTGTGCTCAGTAGTTTGGACAGAGCACATGGGACTGAGCTGGAGTGCTCTTCAGGACATTTGTCACTGGGTAAGGAAGATGAAGAGAGSTGACAACCTTCGTGGTTCCGGTGGTTAAGATTCATGTGGTAAGAACAGCACAGGCTGCTGTAAYTGCCAGTGCCTCACCTCTCATGCTRAGTGAGACAGGTAAYSACACCGTTGTTTTCAATACGGCCTAATTAAAGCTTTGCAAAAAAGCCCACACAAAGAGCAGAGGTTTGGTTCACCAAGGAGAGGGCACTKCCAGCCACAGGAATTTGTCTCTACCCGGGTACAAACAGGGCTGATCCCAGGCTGGGCACACCAGCTCCTGTTCCACACATCCCGTGTGCCCTGGTGAGGCGGTACCTGGGGCTGCTCTGCATCCCTCACAGCTCCATGTGCTGAGCACACACACAAAACGTGCTCCTTTCCAAACCTGCTTTGTTTACGAGATTATACTGGAGATGTATCTATTTTTTAAACATAATGCTGAGCACTCCAAATGAGTTCTTTTCCACATCTCTTGGAGCAGAATCCGAGCCATGAACACGCCCCCCAGGGCACTGGTCATGACCCCAAACCTGCCAAGGTTCGGGAAGCGTTTGGACAAGGCTCTCAGGCACAAGGTGGGATTGCCGGAGTGTCCTGCAGGGCCGGGAGCTGGATTCGATGCGCCCTGTGGATAAACTCAGGCCATTCCGTAGTGCTATCAGGCGGCACTGGCTGTACCCGACCCTCCGGTAAACTGCCGCTGTACACGGCTTTGTCCCACCGCGGGGCACAGCAGCACCCCCGAGAAGCGGCCGTGGGGGCCACAGGGCCCGCACCGCGCCCCTCACAGCGCCCGGCTCTCACCTCGGGGCCCGGGCCCGGCCCGCCGCCTTCTGCCTTCCGCCTCTTCCGCGCCGCCCGCCGCCCCTCCGCGGCTTCCCCGGGCCGCTTGCGCCCGTTGAGGCACAGCCGCTTCGCCATGGCCCG
>CADDXX010001076.1:11510-33333 GCA_902810485.1 Alauda arvensis | reverse complement strand
GCTGGGGCTGGCGCGGAGCAGCGGGCGGGCCCGGAGCGGGCCGCGGGCCGCGGGGCAGCGCTTCCCCTTCCTCATCGTCCTGGACTTCGAGGCCACGTGCTGGGGGGACCGCGGGCAGCGCGGGCCCGAGATCAGTGAGTGCACAGAGCCGGCTTTGTACCGTCTGTCGTCGTTGTGTGTCTTCCTTGTCTTATGTTCCTTTTAACCCCCGGCGTTTCAGCCTCAGTGTAATGGAATAATAGATGYATAATTAATATAAATGTCTGTATGTACGTGTTTGTGGAAGACAGACAAGGATCATCGAGTCCAGCTCTTAAGTGAATGGTGCACACAGGGATCAAACCCACAACCTTATCAGCATCATGCTTGAACTCTATGTTCATATATATATATATATATATATATATATATATATATATATATAAATTATGCTGAATTGGCAGGGACCCATATAAAAATGGTATCATTCCTGTTATAACAGTTCTAACCTTTCTGGCTTTGTGCTTTGGTTCTGTTTGTTTTGTTTCCCCTGTGTTTGTTGCAGTTGAATTCCCAGCAGTCCTGTTGAACACCTCAACRGGAGCAATTGAATCTGAATTCCACACGTATGTCCAGCCCCAGGAGCATCCCATTCTYTCAGAATTCTGTACAGAACTAACTGGCATAACACAGGTATAACTGTGACTTAACATCGTTTTACAATTGYATAATTGCTGTTTACTGTTTTATTTAAAGAGGCCTTTAAAGGGCTAAAAAGAAATAAATATCAAATGAATTTCAGTCCATTCTAACACATACCTGCTTCTTKTTCTGTTCCTTGAAGAATCAAGTTGATGAAGGGGTGCCTCTCAACATCTGCTTATCACWGTTTCTGAAATGGATTCAAAAGATACAAAAGGAGAAGAAAATTATATTCAGTACAGATAATCAGAGTAATTCTACTTCAGAAGCAAGAGAGTGTGCCTTTGTTACTTGGACAGGTAAATAACATTTTCATTTGCTTTTTCTGCACAGTAATAACATTAGGTGGCACTACTGAGACTGTGTTTCACTTCTGGGCAGCCAAAACCCTGTTATTTGGTATTAAAAATGTGAAATATTGGGGATAAGACTGAAAATATGAAATCCATGGAATCCTGATGTGTTTGCTGCATCTTTGACTCCGGGGCCCGACACTGTTACATTTTTCTGCTTTAGTGAAGTGTATGACCATTCTTAGTGTGTCTAAATGAAAGGATGATGTCTTTGAATCTTTAACTGCTTCAAGTTAAAGATCTCAAATAAACACCAGGGGTTTGCTTCCTCTGGTGTCCTGTTGCAGCAACCCCAGTGTTTCCCATGGACAGCACAGACATCCAGCAGCACAGGATGCTGGCAGTGTGTTGGTGTTGTGTCCCTTTGTATAGATTTTTAGGCCACACAGTGTGGATTTTAGGCCATTCTGTAGKGGTGGACTGACTGTGGTTCTCCTGCCCAGACTGGGACCTGGGGGTGTGTCTGCACTACGAGTGTAAGAGGAAGCAGCTGCGCAAACCCGACATCCTGAATTCCTGGATTGACCTCAAAGCCACCTACAGGGTGAGGAGATTCACTGACTGAAACATTCCTACCCTCCAGGGCTGCCTGTACCTGAGCCTGCAAGGCAATGCTGCATGTCCCAGTGACCAGAGTAACYTGGTTTTGTTTTATTACTGCTCAATAACCAACTGCCCTAGAACTGTGTGAATTTGAATGGAAATCTTAATGCTAGGAAAAGATTGCTTGATAAAAGAATGGTAATTATGAGAATTTACGATCTGCTGTTTTTTTTGGTTTGTGTACCCTTATTGCTGGCTTACCTTGCTGTTAGGAATTAATCATCAAGGTCTATTTAGAGTTACCTTACAGGTAGGCAGCAGAATTAGGGTCTCTAAAGATAAATAGTATAAATATTCCCCCTTTCTAGTGACCAAATCAGATACTCCTATCCAGAGCAAGTAGTAATACTCACTTTTTTCACTTACAAACAAATCCATACCTGTGCCAAATATATTCATGCCCATGCCTTTGATTGCATCTTAAGGTGTTATTTATAGTTTTATCCTTCAATGCTGGTCCCTTAAGACTTTCATCAATGTAAGCCATGGAGTGCAGACAAATGACTCCAGAGCTCAGACAGAATGGATTTGCTGAAAGAAGGGAGTCATGGTTCTTTCTATTCTGATTTCTACAGGGTAAGTCACTTATGGTCTTATCCTCACTGTAAAATGCAGATACCCAACTTGCTTYATTGCCTTGTGAGATTTATTATTCATTAGGGGTTATTTCTGAAATGGCTTTGCYTCACTAGGGAAAGGTTTTTTGAACTGCTTCATGTTAATCACCTGCATTTCTTTCCTTAGGCCTTCTATAACAGAAAGCCTAAAGGGCTAAATGGAGCTCTGCAGGATTTGGGGATAGCTTTTGAAGGACGGGAACATTCTGGTAAGCATGCTGATTCTCAGTTTAATATCTTATAAATATATCTCTTATAAATAGTACTATTTAGCTTTAGTTAGCCTACTTAACCTGAAGCAGCTAGTTAATAGCTACTCATTACTCTGAGTAGTAACTACTGTTTCAGGTAATTCTGGCCAACAGACCATCAAAAGAAGAAAGGCAAAATGCTCTGAGATCAGCTTGTTATTTCTAACCTCATAGTTCACTTCTGAAATCTCTTTTACTGCTMCTGAGTGCATCTTCACAAGATCAATTTATTAACTGCTAGGATGCAAAAGAAAAGAGGTGGAGGGAAGATTAAGAAACTTGATTTTACCTGATAGCTCTGAATATCATGGTAATGTGAGAGAATTCCAGCACAATATGTTTTTGGTTCTGTTTTAACTTGATTAATAAAAAGGGCAAGGATATTTAAAATCATGAATAGATATTCAGCTCTATGGATAATCCTTCAGATGTTTCAGCACAGAGAATTATTTGGAATTTTCTACTTCCACTTTAATTTTTGAACTAGATGAGTGTCACAGTTCTGTGACTCCTTGTCATTCATGTAAGGCTTACCTAGATTACATTTTTCCTGTAATAAGAACTATCCCCAGTTTGAAAAGAAGGTATGAATGTGAGCATACCTTTGCAGGGTTGGATGATTCCAGGAATACTGCTCGTCTTGCTTGGAGGATGATGTGTGATGGATGTGTGCTCAAAGTTACCAAATCYTTGGATAAGGTCAGTCACTGCTTCACATCTTCCCATCTCCTTGGTTTGTAGCCTGGAATGCAGATGAAAGGTGAGCTATTCAAATAATAAACCCAGCATCTTGACTGTGATTTGGAAAGAACATCCTGTGGCTGCTATGCTTATTAATTTTGTGCATTTGTTCCCAAAATGTCTGGGTATTCACTTTCCAAAATTGCTTTTGTTTCTGGACTCCCTAGGCACATCAGAGCAGTAATTTMATTTCCAGAACACTGACTGTAAACACCACTGACAAGACTCCACTGGGAAGTAAGAGCGGACATGAAACATCCAGAGATGGAACTTGTGAAACAAAATCTCTGGGTGAGAGCAAACACAACAGTACTGCTGGAAACAAGATCAGTTCCAATGTACAGCCTGGGGAACAGCAGATCCCTWGCACTGATCCCTCTGCAGGTGTCCACGTTGTACCCAGCAGCAGCTCAAGGACTCAATTCCATGCTCAACCCCAAAGCTCTTCAGCAGCAYCTACTGACAGATTTCCTGTTCCTCTGGGTGTGGCACAGCCACGTCCCAGTGCTGCCTCAATCCAGCAGGGACTGAGCACTGGGCAGCCTGTGAGAACAGCCAGGCCCAGGCTCCCAGCACAGGGATCAGGGCTGGTGCTTGTCTCCACYACCATCCCCTCAGTTACTGTCTCCAGTGGGGACATCAGCACCACCTCTGAGTGCTTGTCTCTGCTGGCAGACTGGGAGGATGTTGCTTTGATACCAGAATCTCAATATGAACAAAGTTCAGACTCTGTTCAGCTCGAGGATGACTCAAGTACAGACASTMTAACAGKGTYTGARGAAGAAACTACTTCAAAACAATTGGCAGTGACAAGTTCAGATAATCAGAGTTTGGAGGAAAGTGCAGCACCCATGGAACCTGTGAGGTCTGTTGTTTACAAAAGTCCTGATACTACAATCTATAATGTAGGGACAGTACAAAGGCAGACTTCAAAATGTTCAGCTTTTAAGTTACCATCTGCAAAGGGAAAGGCTGTTTCAGCACAATCAGCATTAACTGAAAATTACTCAACCCCTTTAGGGGCTCCTAAAAGAAAGCCAACTAGTCCAAAAACATGCCCACCAGCAAAAAAGCAGTCTTTCCACATATATCAAGAGCAAACTTCCTCTTTTGATCACTCCTTCCCTTTGAGAAGTACAAATTTCTCCAAAGTATCTCCTGCTGTTCTGAGCTCCACAGTGAATGTGAACGAGTCTGTGAGAAATGGGAAATCCACTCCCCCTCTGTGTGACTGTGGCCGCAGGGCCAGAAAACTCTGTGTGTCCAATGCTGGCCCAAACCAGGGCAGAGCCTTCTTCTGCTGTCCTGTKGGCAAGCAAGGAGGTAACAAGAAAAGCTGTGGATACTTCAAGTGGGAACATGCACTCCTGAAAGAGAAATCCAATGGAATCACCTTTAATGCTTTGACCTCTCTTGGAACTGTTTCTGCTAACACAGAAAATTCATCCTACAGAAAGTATTGGTGTCTTAGACCCTCTATGAGAACCTGAAAATGGCTACAATTTTTTGTCTGAATCCTAAACTCTATGTTTCATGCTTAATGTAATCAGGACAGTCAAATGATGTCAGATATATATTCCCATACATCAGAATCATATATTTTAAATAGCGTACTAGTCCAGTCCTTAAAGATGTAAGTTACACAGATTTTATTTGCACTTTTTTCTAAATATACTTGTAATGCCTACAAACTTTTAATTTTTGACACATTTTAAAATCTCTTTGGAAGATGTCACACATCAAAACTGATTCTGGAAGCAATAGTATTCTCTTAAACTCTGTAAGAGTTTTTTAATCCTTTAAGTAACAATAAATACTGGCATTTCATTAAATACTTTTTAACACACATTACTGTTGTGCTCTTGCCTCTCTGAGTTTCCCATTTCATTTGTATCAGTGTCTGCTTTAGCTCCTGGTGTAGGATATGAATCAGGTAAGAATGTATTCAAACCTAAACTAAGAAGGGTATAGTGTAGTGTCTTTGAATTACTGTGCAGATCTGCCATGTCTTTGTAAAACATCCTGCAAAAAAGCACCAAGTATTTTAATTTTTTTTACTTCTAGTGCAGTTTGCTTCCACTGATTGTTTTCTTATATTGGATTTGAAGCAACTGCCTTGACCAGTTTTTTCCACAGATCAGAACCGGTAACAATTCTTACCCCCGTTAATTGTCAAAGAAGCTTAAAAGTGAGAGCAGGGAGAGGCGATTTTACGGAGCGGGATGCGCACAGACACCCGCCCTTAGGAACTACGCTACGGGCCACAACTGCTCTGTTAGCACATGCTCGCTCTTTTTCCAAGCCTCCATTTACCTGTGCAAAGGTTTAGCCGCTCCCTCTACACCGTGACAGCCTCGGGACTCCGACAGGCGGGGAGGTGGCCGAAGCATCTCTCGGTCCGGTGTGGGACGCGGTGTTGCAGAGCCGGACCGAGCGCTGCTCGCTCCCATCCAGCGAGCGTCCGCCTGCTCCTGTTCCCTCAGCTCCGCAATTATTAACACAGATTTAACTCGGGGACCGCAGCTCGGGGGAGGCGAGAGCATCGACGGCTACGAGTTTGGCCGCGGCTGAGCGCGACACCAGAGTGCTCGGCGGCCGGGTCCGCTACCTGCGCTCCGGCGGCTCGGTCCCGGTGTGTCGGTGTCGGTACCGCCGCTCCAGGCGCGGCGCTGTGCCGTGAGGGCGGGCAGAGGGCCGGTCCCGGTGGGCCGGTCCCGGTGTGTCGGTGCCGGTCCCGCCGCTCCAGGCGCGGCGCTGTGCCGTGAGGGCGGGCAGGGGCAGGGGCAGGGGCAGGCAGGGGCGGGCCGGCGCTGACGCCATCGCGGCGGTGCTGGCGGAGCTGCCCCATGGCCGCGGCAGAGCCGGCGGCCCGCAAGCGGCGGCCCAAGGGGCACTTCGCGGCCGGGGCCGGCCGGGCCAAGCGGCCCCGCGGCGCCGGGCGGCAGCTGGAGGCGGGCATGAGGGGCATCCTCATCACCTGCAACATGAACGAGCGCAAGTGCGTGGGGGAGGCCTACAGCCTGCTGGGCGAGTACGGGGACCTGCTCTACGGGCCCGAGCAGGTGCGTGCGGCGGGRCCCGCGGGCGCTCGGGGCGGGCTGGTGGGGCAGCGGCACCCTGAGGCCTCGGCTCCCGCCCGGTGTGGGGGACAGAACCGTGTGGGGAACGAACCGCGTGTGTGGGACAGACCGCGTGTGGAGAACGAGCCGCGTGTGGGGAACGAACCCCGCGTGTGGGGAACGAGCCGCGTGTGTGTGCACCAAACCGCGTGTGGGGAACAAACCCCGCGTGTGGAACAAACCCCGTGTGTGCACCACACCCCCAATGTCCCCGCTGTGCCGCCCAGCCCCCTCACAGCCCCGCTGCGGGGCGGATCCAGGCCCGGCCCGTGCCCCGTGTGGGCTCGGAGCTCGCTGCTCACCCACAAACGGTGTCTGTGAAGTTTTCAGATCACGAGGAGAGGCTGTCCGGAAGCGACAGGGAGGAGGATGAGGACGATGTCGAGGCAGCTCTGAAGAAGGAGGTCGGCCAGATCCGGGCCTCGACGGAGCAGAAGCTGCGGCGGTTCCAGTCGGTGGAGAGCGGTGCCAACAACGTGGTCTTCATCAGAACCCAGGGCATAGGTGGGACTTCAGCTGATACTGAATAATGTAAACTGCTCTCAGCACTGGTAGTAAAAGGCTACAGAGCGTGGCTTCCCAGTAACACGTGTATATGTATCAAAAAAATACCCTTCCCTTTGGCTGTGCCGCTGAATTGTTTTAGTGAAGAGGCTAAAGACAGAGAAAACTGCTTTGACAAAACAATCTTTGATTCTCTACTTTTGGTATAGTAAAACAAAGCTTTACATTAAAGGATTTGAGGCTGACAGCCAGTGCAGCCAAGTTCCCAGCTTATTATTTAGAAGGGGAATAGGAGAGCTCTTACCTTCAGTTTGGTGCTCATACCTTCAGTTTGTTGCTCATGCCCAGCTGTTTTCCTTGCAGAACCTGAGAACCTGGTGCACCACATACTCAAGGATATGCACACCACTAAAAAGAAGAAGACAAGAGTCATTCTGCGCATGCTGCCCATTTCTGGAACTTGCAAGGCTTTTATGGAAGATATGAAAAAATACACAGAAACGTTTTTTGAGCCTTGGTTTAAAGCCCCTAACAAGGGCACTTTTCAGATTGTTTACAAAGCTCGTAATAACAGCCATATGAGTAGGGAAGAAGTMATTAAGGAACTGGCAGGTATGTATGGATTTCACATGAAACAGAACAAGTTTACATGCACAAGTGTACTGCATGCACAGCATGGGTCTGTATTAGGAGAGGTCATAGTGGACAAACACATTTATTGCTTAAAACCTGAATTTTGAATTCTAAAAGCTTCTGTAGAAAAACTTGACATCAGTTGGTGTTGATGTCTTAAGGGACTATAAGCAGAAGAGAGAACAATGTTGAATTTAATTTGCAGTATCAGTTATATGTGCTTTGAAATGACTGCTATTAGGCTTTCTGTTCAATATTTGACTCATATAATAGCTGCACCTTACTCAAGTATTCTATTGAATGGATAAAAATTAAGAGAGAGGAGGCAAGATTCCCCTCAGTTACAGCCAATTATTTCTGTAATTGCTTAGAATAGCAGAACAGAGCAGGAGTCACAGAATGTACCACCAGTAGGACTGAAGTAACTGAAAAGTGCAATTTCTGAGAAACAAGACATGCTTGTGCTCTTCAACAGTTTTCCCAGCATCTTTCAAATTGTGTCTTCTTTTSCAGGAATTGTGGGCAGCCTCAATCCAGAAAACAAGGTTGATCTGAATAATCCACAATACACAGTTGTGGTGGAAATAATAAAAACAGTCTGCTGCTTAAGTGTGGTGAGGGACTATGTTCTGTTCAGAAAATACAACCTGCAGGAGGTGGTGAAGAGCAGCAAAGAAGATGCACAACAAAACCCAGCAAGTCTGACAGAACAGAATTCAGAGGTGGTTAAAGCAGAAACTGGGGAGGAGAAGAGCTCTAAAGAAGTAAAAGAAGAGAACAAGAATCAAACAGAAACAGAATCTGAGCTCAAGGGGAATGATGCTCTTACAGGGTAGAAAATGTGATATYAAGGGAAAAGTAAACTTAATCCAAACATATTAAAGAAGTTGCCCTCGAGTTCTGAAAGGGTGTTGGAATGAGGAGAGGGGGTTTTGTTTTGAAATCCTGGTTTTAAAATCCACATGTGTAAGAATTCTAATGCTCATTGCAGCTGGAACCAACATTTCAGCAGATGTAAGGGTGCTCAGGAGTGCATCACCTTCCTGGTGGAGCTTGCTCTCCTCCTGCAGCTTTTTTCTGCATTTCCTGTGCCTGGCACACAAAGCAGGGCTCTGTGCATGTATGTGTAGATGTGGCCACCCTGACATGTATGAACTCTCCTTTGTTGTATCTGGAGAAGCCARAAGCAGCACAGAAGCAGCTCTGAGCAATTACTGTGAGAAGTGAGAGATCTGGAAGAGAGTTGGCTGCAGAGGGTTTTGGGGAGGAAGTGACCTGGCAGCTGCAG
The DNA here is from genome assembly GCA_902810485.1 of Alauda arvensis. Classification (NCBI taxonomy): domain Eukaryota; kingdom Metazoa; phylum Chordata; class Aves; order Passeriformes; family Alaudidae; genus Alauda; species Alauda arvensis. The sequence continues at coordinate 24,543 of CADDXX010001076.1, read as the reverse complement.
AACTCAGTAACATTTTCTGTGTGAACAACAGAATGAGGTGAATCTGATAATCTGATGGAGGGTTTTATACATATATTTATATATACACAAGGATATGCTGTCTTGACATGAATGGAAAGAACTGTTATATATAAATACTTGAATATTATGAGATGATTTAAAGATTGGACTGTTTTAGAACAGTAGAAGTACAGTGCAGGCATTGCAGAGGGTTTTATCAAAAACTGCCTGTGTGTTTACATGAGCTGTGTATGCAGCACTTACTGGTTTATATAAGTGCTGTAGTCACTGAATGGAATCCTGAGTAATTCCTGCAGATAGCCTTTTGCTGCTCTTTCCAAAGACTCAATCCTTGAGGGATTTTATAAAGTATTTCTGTTGTTTTTTTTGTTTTTTTCCTATGTCTCAAAGTTTGAATTTAAATACTGCTTGGAAACTTCTTATGAAAGAAGCTCTCCATTGTGCTATACTAGGTAAGGGGAATGAATTTAAATTTTTGGTACAGTTTTAGCTTTACAGTATTAATTTTGTTTCAGATTAGAAGTACTGCTAGTGAGTCTTCCTGTTGTCTTGTTACAGTGGGCTGTCCCTGTGACTCCTAAAAACTAACCTAAACCAGTGGAGCTATAACTTGCTTTCCAACAGGGTTTTGAGTATGCTTCCTGTAGAACTTTCTAGCTTTAGTATTTCATTTCTAGCATMAAAGCTTGTGTGTTGCTAATGGGARAAGACTAATCTTGAAGAACACAATTTGTAACTTGTCTTGGTTTAATGAAAAGGATATGTTCAAGTCTCTCATAATTTATCTTTTCTCTTCTTTCAAAACTGTTTTGTAAGTTGGAAAATGAAGATGACTTTTTCCCCTAGYCCTGTCTCCCTTGCARCCCATTTATTAAAAGTCTGCTCTCYTATGTCCCATGGTGCTTTTGATGGTTGAATGTGGTGTGTTKAATTTGTCCTAATGCTGACTTCAAGCACAAGGACCCTCCCTTTGGTRTTGTGGGAAAGGAGATGAAGTTGTAGATCACTTATAAAATGCTCCTGCTCAATGGACTGGCTAAAATAACACACAAAGTCACAGAAATCACAACCCAGAAAATCTCCAGGACCAAGTTCCAAACCCATTCTGGAAATGTTTTAAGCATTTCAAGGCATAAAACTAAATATTAACTTACTAATGCAAGCAGAGCAATTTTATGTGCCAAATGCACACAAAACATGTATTTATACCCACCATATGTAAGTATATGTGCAATATTAAGCACATACTGTGAATGTCCACAACTTCCCAGTTTCTCATTATGCACGACAGCATCATCTGTTAAAGGATTATTTCTCACACACTGGCCATAATCTCAATTCTCATTTCATTTACCTCAGAGAGGTTTTTAAGCAAAAGATGGGATCTTATGTCCAYATCTATTTCAGAATACTTCCAAGCTTGCACTGAGGATTCTACTCCTGGCTAGTGCTTGGAAGAGACAAATGCTTTCAAAAGAAAGGACACTCACACATGGTTCTCATCCTACCACCCAAAAATGTGCATTTTGAACCCATCCAATAAAACTAATCCCCCATCTRTAACAATGCATTTTTAGGACTTGCACTGCCACTGTCCAGTGGCACCAGGAAAAAAGTTCTTTTGCAACCTCTTCATAATGTTGCATTTTTGGAGCCCATGGAGTGACCACAGCAGTCACCAGGTCCTTTCCATGAGCTTTGGATGTGTTCCTGAACTCTCAGGAAACAGTGAATCAAAATATATTTGACCAAAATACCTTTTCAAAAGTGGGCATTATCTTTTTTATTGTCCCTCAAGAATAACATCAGATAGGGGCTGGGCTGTAAGAGGGATGGTGAGGAGGTCTCAAAGGGAAAGGCTATGGAAGTTGTCTATTGAAAATTTTATTTTTCATCCAGAATAATTAAATTCAGTTCAGGTACTGACACTGGAAACTCTGCAAGCAGGCACAAATATCACACCTTGATGTTACCTGGAGTTTTKGATGCTCAGGCACTTAACAAAAAGAGATCAGAATGCTGGCAGTTACAGCAGTGAAATGTATACAGTGCTAATGGAACTGAAGAATCTTTGTTAAATTCCAACCAATTCTACATCCKTCCCCACTCTCTGTCTCTTAATTCATTCCTCTTGATCTTCCCAGTGACTGTCTTTGGCAGCTCTTTGACAAATTCCACCTRGATAAAATAAAGAGAGAGAGCAATGCAAGCATGGTTCTACAGAGCTGGTTCTCCTGACTCCCCAGGAGTGTGGGGCTCAGAGGACTCCCATCATCACTGCCTGCCTCACATCCACCCAAACCCCAGCAGCACACTGTGCCACTTGTGAAACCATCTCTCTGGCTGCCTGGGTGGCCAAACATCTGCACAGCTGCCCCTCAGCTGACCACACTGAGTACAGGAACTCACAGCAGAAGGGGGAATGTCAGAGGTCAGAGGTGAAGGACAAAAAGAGGARACAAAAACAAGGATGTTACAGCCCCAAAGTCTTTCATGGTTCTTAGCTCTGTGAGTTCTGCTCAAGTCAACTCAGGCACTGCAGCAGCTCTTGTCCTGGTGCTGGGATCACTAAAAAACACCAAGTGTATCCTCTTGGCTTGTGTCTATTTATTAGTTGTGATGACCAGTAGATAAAATCTTACTCAGATTCAGTCATGTGCTACCCTAAAGGAACCAGCAAGTGCTTGTTTGAAGGCTAAACACAAAACAGAGAATTATGATTGTGAGTCTGACTTAGAACGTGGAGATCTAACTGGGATGTACAAACTCTAGAAAATTATGAGAAGTTTGAACAAGTACTTCATGCAAATGCATGAAAAACAATATAAACTAATGTTATTTAGGAAAGGTCTTCTGGAGCCAGTGGTCTAGAAGAATCTTTACTGCTGTCTCTTTCAAGTGAATAATGAAATTCTAAATGATCATTCTCCTGAGATTCAGGGCARGGTGTCCTGTTTTAAAGCTTCTCCTCAGAAATATTTACCTTTCTAGGRTATTTATATGGAGCAGTGGTTTTCTTGACATGGTCCTGCAAGTCACGAATTAAGCTCTTCTGGTCAGTGGATGAAAAGGTTGGGGACAGAACCACAAATGCTTTCACAACCTGTAAKGTAAAATTAACAGAAGTGATCTGATGAGATCTTAGGGGCTGATGTGCAGGTTACCAGTGAGCAGTGCTGCTCAGRGCCACAACAGTCATGAGGAACATGGTAAGAAATTATTGTGCCCAGCTTCTCCATGTGTCTGTGCAGAAGGGAAAGTTTAAAGGACAGTTTTTGTGCCCTCATTACAAATAAGAACCTTTACCCTTTCTTCTCAGCAGCAGCCAAGAGGAAGGGGCAGTAAAAGGTGTCTCTCTGAAGCTGAGGAACATTTTGTTTCTCTCTGAAGTTCACACTGAGGACAGCAAGCACTGTTATCCTGGCACAGGACTGTGCTTCCACCTGCAGCCCATGTCTAATGCTTGGGCAGTTACAGCAGAACTTTGGCCACACTAAGAGTCATAAATGACCATTTCAATGTACAGACAAATGCTTAGAACAAGGGCAAAGTAAAGATCACAGCAGTGTTCTCCACAGAGAAGGCCTTGGGATGAAAAGGAGCTCAGAAGAGCAAAGGCATGTTCAATGGGAAGGGGTTTTGCTTGTCAGCCCCACTTGGATTATCCATGATGAAAGGAGATGAGGTGCTCAGGGACAGAGTTTAGTTGTGGACCTGACAGTGCTGGGTTCATGGCTGGACTCAATGATCCCAGGTGTATTTTCCAACCTAAACAATTCCATGACTCTAAGATGACATTATTACCTTAGAGCTGTACGTTAGTCAGTGAAATAGAAATTCCTTTATATTGTTATATATTTGGGCCAATGCATTGCTTGCCCCCCTCCTTTCAGCATTGTTACCTCTCCTCTGAGGGGGTCTGGGCTGCTGACAACAGCTGATTCTGCCACAGCTGGGTGCTCTATCAGGGCATTCTCCACCTCAAATGGCCCAATGCGATACCTAGGGAGGGGAAATAAACAGGACATTTGGCTCTTATTTTCTATCTGGAACAAACAGCACCAAATGTCTTTTAATTTTCATGTTAAATAAAAAAAAAAACAAAGCCAGAACAAATCAACAACCAACCACAGAAGCTTTAGGCAAGATGGGAAAGCTGGCTGGGTTAGAAGCAGGAGAGTTTCACAGTGGTGCTGTGGCAGAGGATGCTGGGGTTTGGACACTTCTCCATCTGTCCTCTGTCCTTGGGGCTCTCAGGCTGCAGCTCCATCCCACCCTGTAGCTGGCTCTGCAGCAGCCTGTGCCAAGTTATGCTATCACATCAGGCAGTATCAATTCTTTCCTTTCAACATGTTAAAAATAACATGTTTCAAAAGCTCTTTGAATCCATTAGAGAGTCCTTCAATTTTAGTCATAAAAAACAAACTGGATAAATATCCCTCCTGTGCCAGCTGAAGTCTTTACTCTTGGTTGGAACACATGAGATTTGCAGGGCCAATGGATCCTGTATCATCACCAGGATGACACTGTGGGTCTGTGAAAAGCTAATAAACCCAGCAAATATTCCTAAATCAAGAGGTCAATGCACTCCTGTGACAGGATTATGATGCCAGAAGCTCAGCAGGACACACCATGTGACAATATGCAATGGCAGATTCAGAATGGCTGTGCAGACTGACCCTGAGGAAATGATGATGTCATCATCTCTGCCAATGAACTGGAAATATCCCTCTGCATCCACAGTGCCTCTGTCTCCAGTGACATARAAATCCCCACGTTCACTTTCTGCAGTTTTCTTAGGGTTATCCTTGAAGGGGATCACAAGCAGCAGTTCAGATTTTGAGCATGCATTAGCTGTACATTATGCTATAACACACATGACATCAAATGCACTGGAACTTCATTTTTCAGTCAAGGATGTACTGATATTGTTATAAAAGACAATAAAATAGGTTTAAAATAATTTCTATTCTTTAAGAAAAAAATTTATCTTGATCCTAAATTGTTTTTTTTTCCTTTTCTAACAGCCACCAATCCAAACAAACAAATTACTCTGGAAATAAATAATAATATGGTGAAAAATGTCCAGCCTTTAGGATCACTGTGCAATTGGAGAGCTCTTGGGGAGATTGGTACTGTAGTGAGGAGTAAAATAAAGTTCTTACTAAATATTCAGAGAAAAAACCAAGTGGTCTTATGGGTTTGCTTCTGACAGCAATTTCCCCCTGTTGTCCTGGAGGCAGGATATTGGCATTTTTGTCTATAATCTAGAATGAAAAAACAATTCTTATTTTGGTCCAATGAAAAAACAAACYCCAAACACAAAYCCAACCAAACMAAAAAATCCCCCATGACAGAATCTAAAGAGCAGACAACAAACCTGAACATCATAAAGGGGAGCTGCTTTCCCCATTGACCCAGGTTTAATCTTCATTCCTCCAGAGACAGAGCAGATTACTCCCTGTAAAAATCAAAACCAAACCAAAGTTCTGCAGTAGAAAATTGCTACATTCACACTCAGTTCATTCAATGTAGTTTCTAGACTAACTCCAAAGTAAGGCATTAAGATTCATATGATCCTGTATGGTACAGATAAGCAAAATCACAGAACTCCCTGAAAGAATCCTGTCCCATTCTCTGTGGAAAATGCATGTCCTCTGCTRACCAGTCTCCTTCCCTTAGACTCAAACTCTGCCCTCTTGACTCTGATGGTGACTTGGAATTAGTTTAAGGACATTTGTGGAAACATTACAGCACATTCCCTCCCAAACCCCATGTTTCTGGTGGGTTCTGTGAGGAGAGCCACGAGAGGGAGTTCTTTCAGAGGTTACCAGGGAGGAGAATCACTGAAACATTCCCAGAAGTGTGAAGGAGAACACAGACTGTGTTCTTACAACACAAACCCTACAGCAAAAAGAAATTGCAAAGATTGGACAGGCTGTTGTCCCTGCAGATGTACCACTTCAGTCTGGCCATACACCTCCTGGATGTCCAGCCCAGTCTGGCTCTTCCACTGCTCCATGACTTCAGGGTTSAGTGGTTCCCCTCCACTTATGCAGCACTTCAGGCTCATGAATCTGTATCTTCACAGGGAGTTAAAAACAAGAGAGGCAATACTGAAATCTGGAGGGTGAGACCAGGAGCACACAAAGGTGAACACCATGGGAGAGGTGTTTACTGAGAGAGGGAAATCAGAGGGGCCCTGATCCTTCTGCTCCTGATACAAGAACATCACCCTGTGCTCAACACTCTACACAAGTCACAGTCACAGTTAAACATGTGGAAAATAAAATTGTTGCTGAAGTCAGTTGGAATTATAAATAACCAAATCCTGATCTGCTGAGCCAAGGGCCCTGACTGCTGACCCTGTGCAACAGGCCAAGGGAGAAAGTTCAAGAGGGAAGGAAGGAAGGAAGGAACAATGACAGGCAGTGAGAACTGGAGCATGAGGTACAACTGCCACAACAAATCATTCCCTCACAGGTATGCTGACATGCACTTTCTAGGATGAAGTCCTTCCCAAAGTRTGGACAATTATTGTGGTAAACAAAAATTCTGACAAAGTATTTAASAGACTCAGTTTCATACTCACAAGTGCAGCAGCATAAGTCTCAAATTTCTGAGGGAAAACATCAAGTTTCTCTGTTTAATCAAACAACTCAGCAAAACTCAAATTCTGCATGATGGTCTTCTTGTGAAGGATATTTTTGAATGAAATTATTGCCCTATTTTGGGTGAAGCAGTTAGATAGGAGATGACTATGTTTAGTTAGGGTAAATTAAACATTAGGAAATAATTTTTTGACATACTTGGAGAGATCATTTTGCACCAGCATGCGGAACAATGTKGGAGCACCCACCAGGACCCCAATTGGGAATCTGCAGAGAGTCTGGAGGGTTAAACAACAAMAAGGACATGTGAAAATCAGACAAAGAACTGCCTTGGGAATGTCCAGTAATGAAGTGACACAGAAAGAAGTGCATTTACCCCTATGTGTGCTGTGTTAGGAGAGGAACCCTCCTGGGGCTGGTGCAGGGTGCAGAGGYTGTGTTTGATCACAAAAATCCCATGCTAACACATCCATCTGACACCAGCACCCCACAGCTTGGGCATGGCCAGAACAGTTCCTCCTCTGTCCACAYCAGAGGAACAGAAACACTTCATTTCTGTATTGATACCCACTGCTATTGTTTCCACAGTTATTAGAATGAATGGCAGGTATTTAATGCTGCTTTTGGATGATYTTCATTCATGTGCTCACCAACTATGAGCAAAATGTACAAATGGATTGCATGTTTGCCCCTTTCTGTATACATTAAAATTAAAGTAGGGGTTTTACACAACAAATACATTATCTTAAACACTACTATAAACACAGCCCCCATGAAATCTGGATGCTGTCAAGAATTGGTTTTGGCAGGTTCTCTGCAGACGAATACATTTCTATCAGTTTTCCCTTACATTTAGGATGACTGCTGAGTCAGTCTGTGGTAGGTTATGTATAAAAATGCATGATCCAAAAACCCAGGGATCAAAAAAAGATGCTATTGAAGTTAGGATCCATCCTGTGTCTGCTGTGTTCCATATCACGTCAGAGGGAGTCAAATCCAACCAATACCTGATAGGAAAAAAAATAGATAATGAAAAATACCCAGAAAGAAGGTAAGAGGTATTAATTGGAAGACTGAGACATTGGGGTGATCCTAATTTGATGGGGTTTTTACTCTGATTTCTAAGGAAGAAGGCCTGGGGATGTACACTGGTATTGCTTATTCAGTAATTTTTTACAATAGTTCTACTCTGAAGCTTCAATTATCTCATGTTCAACCAGGCTTAACTCTTCCCTACCTTTCACTTAGAAGGGGTCTCAAACCAAGACTGCCCTGGGAATGCTGAGCCATCTTTGGAAAACCTGTAGTTCCACTGGTAAAGAAGATCATCATTGGGTCCTGAATCCTTGTTTTGATGCAGGAATGGTCAGCAGATTGCTTTCTGCAAAAAGGAGAATGCAATGATAACTTCAGAGGCTGGAGTTGGTGTAAATAGCTCTGCTCTGTCCCCCTGACTGCAGTGGCACTGAGTGACACTCACTGGCACAGCTCAGTGAAGTTCAGCCATCCCTCCCTGCTGCCTCTGGACACCATCAGCTTGGTTTTCAGGAGCTGGCACTGGGATGCCACCGAGTCCACTGCAGGAGCCAGGGTGTCAGTGGTGATGATGCACGTGGCCTTTGATGCCTGSAGCCTGTACAGGATGTCTTTGGCTGATAACTGGGATGTTCCTGGGATTATGACAATTCCTGGAAGAGAGAGAAAGTTAGTTTGTGTTGGCTTCTTTTCTACATCTGATTCTTTTCTAAGAATCTCAGCTATTGACTATTCCCAAACTGAATACAGATTTGCCCTGGTGTTCCCCAGCCACAGAGATGAGATGAATACCTGTGCTCTCCTGGCAGGAATGAAATCTGGACCTGCCTGGTGACTTCCACAGCTCTCCCCTTCTGGCATCTTCTTGCCACTGCACAAGCTTCCTCTCCTATGGCCCCTAGTGAAAACCCTTCAGGACTGCCTGGCACTCCACTCACTGGGTTATTGCACTATTTTTCTTGATAAACCGTATCAGTTCTTGATCCTCTCAGCCAATTTGCAATGACCATTCCAGCTCACTGACCTGCTCTCATRCAGGCCACCTTGACCAGCCACCACTCTGGAACTCGTGGGAGGATSAGGATGAGCCTGTCTCCCTTCTGCAGGCCACATTCTTTGGTCAGCACATTGGCCACCTTCCGAGACAGGAACCCCAGCTCCTCAAAGCTCCACTTCACTTCTTCTCCTTCACCATTTACCCACCAGAAAGCAGGGTTTGGTGGTTTCTTTCCAGCCTACAAAACATGGGAATTCAAACAGATTTTCTTCTGAAATAATACTGCACAGACATCTGTAGATTATGGAAGATCTGAGCAATTAACAACTGGCTATAAGCTATTTTTTTTTCTTGCCCTAAAGGATTGAGATTTGCTATTCATCAAACTCCCAATAGATTCTCCTTTTCTGAACCTGAAATGTTTACCAGCCTGTCTCCAGACCCAAGTCCTAGTCTGGATCCTRTTTCAGTTTAAGCCTTATACTGTGCATTAATGCTCCTACAAAATAACAACAAATAAAGCAAGAAGGAATGAACTTCTGCATAATTTCCTAATGCAAAACTGGTTTGGTGACTGATTGACCCAGCTTATTCCAAATGAAATTTAAAATTAAAGCATTTCACTGGCACAACAGAAGATCACCTACCTTTTCAATCTCAGACCATTTGTCCAGTACATCACTTGCAAAGTTAAAATACTTTGGTATTTCCTGTTTGCCCTGTCTGACAGACTCATACTGGGAATGTACATCAGAGGAAAGCAGCCTGGGATGTCCATGCAAAGTCCTATTGGGAGGCTTCAGAGTCCACAAGAGTTTTAGATTCTGTAATTTAAACAGCAGCCTCATGGCAGAAGATTAGATGTCTAGATGCTGTAGAGCATATCAGAAAATTGCAGAATTGTTGCTGTGAATCCTGCAACAAAATACAAACAAAAACCAAACCAACAAAAAATAAAAATAATATTGAAATTATCCAGTTATGAATTAATGAGTTCTTCATTTAAGTCAGTTAGGCTAGTCAGAGCCAGACTGATGATTTTAACACACCAATTAAATGTTAAGTTCCCTATCCTGCTTTCTCAGATTTTTAATTTTTGAATTAATTGCACACAACTCTCCACAGTAAAACACAGTATCAGATGTTATTGTTTGCATTAGAAGAATGTTCCTGCTTCATACATTCAGTACCTGATTCTTTATTCCTTTTTCTTTTCTGCATGATCCCAAACTACTTCCATCAGGAATCTCACTGCTCTAGGCTCAGCAGTGTCTGACTGATTCATTCACTCACCACATCATTCCCAAGAACCTGCACTTCATTAAAGTTTGATAAAGTTTGACAGAGACTTCTTTACTCATTTTCCTGACCTGTTTGCTGTGGACAGGAGAGATCAGGAGCTGCTGGGGGAGATGCTCTTCATTCATTTCACTCACCTTTCAGGACATGCTTCCCATGTGAGGCACTGTGAAGATCAGCTGTTCCCTGGAGATGTGGAACCTGAGCACTCCTTCCTAGAGCTTTTGGAGTGAAACCCTTCTGACTTCACTGCTCACTTCTTCTGGAGTAACGAGAACAGAATGTGGCACAAAACAGAGCAAGCAGCACAGCTCTTTCTGTGGAGGAACTTTTTTCTTGTAATCATTTACACAATTGTTAATAATGCATAATTTGCACCTTAGCCTAAACCATTTTGGGTCTTCTTTGCCCTCAACTTTAACCATTTAAGTAGACCACAAATTCCTCAGGATGAAGAGAAGCATTAAAAAGGAATGTGTTTTTCCTTCCCTCTGAAAGAATTTCAGAATGTTACAGTGGTAGTTACTGACAGGAAAATATCAATATGCTCTTGGTACCCACCACAGGACAAAGATTATTTTTATTAATCTCTCTTTTATTTTTATGTATTTAAGAGTTGTAGTTACACCTTTTTCCCCCCCCACATTCTGAATTACTTGCAATTCCTTCCTTCTGAAAAATTTGTAGGTCAGTGGCAGAAGTGGTTCCAATAGCACATATCCTCATTTGTGTATACCCATATGAGAATTTTCTACTTTTTCTTCTACAGTTTGTTTTTCCCTAAATTTCCAAGTGCTCTGGATCACAAACAAGTGCCATGTCTGATGTGGTATGGGTGGTAGAGGTAATGGAATATTTCTCTCCTTGTTTTCTAGATCACTCTTGCTCTTTTTATTCTTTTGCCCACTCTTTGCCCCTTAGAACCTTTCTCTGGATTTTCCCAGAAACTGTCTTTGGCAGCTCCTGAACAAACTCCACCTGCAAGGCAAAAACACATCCTGGTTAAATTGCCAGCTGAAGGAAAGACACCCTTCCATCATGACTGGGGGTCACAGGATGGGAAGCTGCACAGCCAGGGATGCTGAAATGCTGAGGCAGGACAGAAAATGCTCACTTTCTGGTACAATTAGAAGCTGTTGTTTTGGGCTGTACTCACCTTCCTGGGATACTTGTAAGGTGCAGTCACCTTCTTGACATGTTCTTGAAGTTCAAGAGTTAATTTTTGTGGATCATGTGATGCAAAAGCAGGAGCCAAAACAATGAAGGCTTTGACCACCTGTGGCACAAAAATGAAGGGATTGCATTAACTCCCAGAGGTGGCAATAAGGGAATACATTTGTTGTGAAAAGCAACTGTCAAAATTTAGAATGCCAAAACTTGATCTTTCTCTTTAATTTCCCTTTTAATTATATGTTTATTAGAGAATATTCTGCTGTCAAGGACCCATTCTAGAGCAGTGGATTTTTCCCATATTTCCAGCTTTTTTTCCCCTTAATGTTATATCCTACTAAAGCTGAAAATCTTGATCCTGCTGCTCAAAGAAATGTTACAAAGTTGGAAAACAAAAAAGAAAAATTAGAGACTCTGGATGTCATTGCTACAGTGACAAAACGAGAAATAATCAAATTTTCATTACTTAGATAAAAATACGTCATTATTAGTCTGAAAAGCCAAACTCTTTTTCCACATCAATACCTGCCAACAAAAAAATAGTTCTTATATTCCAACATCTATTCAGATATGGATTTAAAAGAATTTAGCCCATGTAATTCCAAAAGATCTGTGACACACTGAATTCCAAGGAAGCCTAGTACATGTAGGGAGTTGATGCTTAGAAGAAAGGGCATTTCTTTTCCATCYGTGCCCTGYTGTGCTTTACCTCCCCTCGCTGAGGGTCGGGGCTGCTGACCACAGCTGCCTCTGACACTGCTGGGTGCTCCATCAGGGCACTCTCCACCTCAAAGGGGCCGATGCGGTACCTGGGGAGCACAGACACAGCTCAGCCCAGCAGCCCTGGGCTCCTTCCAGCTCTGCATGGGGCACATGGAAAGGGAAGTGCCTTACCCAGCAGAATTAATGACATCATCATCTCTTCCAACAAACCACACATATCCCTCTTCATCCATAATGCCTCTGTCCCCTGTGACATAAAAATCTCCACGTTCAGTCGCAGCAGTTTTCTCTGGATTATCCTGGCAACAGTCAAACATTTCCAAAAAGGTTTTTTTATTGTTAGCGAATTGAAATGCATTTACTTTGGAGTCATGATAATAATGAGAAAAATAATTTTTAAGTTGTTCTCAAAATGAGTGTGTTCAACACTGTTTTATATCCTCAACTAAAACCACACAGCCACGTTAACGAGCAGTTGGGTACCTGAAGTTTGTGACAGGCGGAAGAGAGCACTACACACTATAGAGTGTAAGTAGAGATTTCTGTTCTAGAGAAAAAGGTCCTGCTCTATCAAAATGCCCAACCATCACAGGAAATGTGTAACCCACGAAAAGGTGCACCCCACTCTGTACAGAGAAATGATTTCTCATTGCAGGGGGGGCCACAATAACCTCCCGTTAAAAGAAACTTTTGACCCTTAACTGACAGGACCAAAACTCAAATAAGGTCACCTGCAGGAGAAGCTTCATTCTTTGCATTGACCTCTAGGACCTCAAGATCCAGTGTCACCTCTTGGTTACATAGGACAACAGAAGACTTAGTAAAACCAGAAGATCTAGTATGGAACTTGACAAAGTTTCTTATCCCATAGTGAGCAATTACAGGTTACAAGTTGTTGTTTGAGGATGCTACAAATATCCAAATGTTACGGAGCTTCAGAAGAGGATTAAGAACATAAATAGGTCCCCCAAAGCTTATTCATTATGAGAGTCCAATTGCAGGGGAGAATATCTTTAAGTCTGCCTGATTCTACTCTTTTCTTATGAATGTCCTGCACCAGCACACAGTGCTCAGGCTCAAAGTCCTCGAGTGAGCCAGGGAGAGCTGCTGAGGAGCCTGCATGAGCTGTGCTCCTGGCAGCCCTTTGCCCTGGCTCCCTGCCCAGCCTCTCAGCACA
>CADDXX010001075.1:92172-118235 GCA_902810485.1 Alauda arvensis | reverse complement strand
AAAGAGCAAGCATAGAATAATTATATATAGAAGTAATGACAGATCTTCAGTTTGATAGTTTTCAAGCAGACACTCTTCACTTAAAACTGTTTGCTCTTTTTCTTTGCTAACTCATTTTCAGTAAGAGAAGGAATAGTTTCACTGAGTTTAAAAAGCCTTTGTGCTAAATGATTGCTTTTGGCCAGCAGAGTGCTCCTCAAATAATTTCATCTTACTGAAGATTTCTGGAATGTGACCACAGGACAGCAAAATACAGGTTTGAGGGTTTCTCTCTACAACCTTTATCTTACTGCTTTGGATTCCTGAACAGAAGTAACCAGGTTTGTGGCTGATTAAACCATCAAACTCAACAGCTTTTCCTTGTACTCAAATCTACAAGATCCAGTACAGTATACTATAATCAGGATTTTTTTTTCCAGATAATTTGAATGTTCTATGATAAAGATAAAACCATGAGCTGAAGGATCTCATATGACAAATGGCTGGTTCCCTGAAGTGGCTCTCTACCATGCTGCCACCATACCCTTTTAATTTTTAAACAAACTGGGTTGGGAGGTTTCACACTTCATCTTCTTGAAAAGTGACAAAGTGAAGAGAAAACACAAGCAGAGTCCACTTCAAAGTGGAAATAAAGGTACCTGTTGGCAAAGGGCATTGTTTATCAAACAGAAGGAAATGGAAATTGATTGTAATAAATATAGACAAGAAGCTAATGAGGTTCAATATAATAAATAAGTAATAAATAAACAGTGGGAAAAGAAATCTTGACCAGCAGACCTAAATACAAGAGGAGAGTTTCTGAGGTGTATAAGGCAGAGAACAAAACCCCTTAAATTTTTAAACTATATGTTCCTATTAGTATATGCTAGTGGTAAATTTTATTGATACAAAAAAAAAAAAAAAAATATTTAAAAATTTTAGTACCTTATGTATTTAGAAAGTAGCGAGATCTTGTTTTACAGGTGAGGGCTGACTTGTATGAGGATGGCTAAGAATCCCATAATCCTTTTTATGAAAAGAGAATATTGCATTTCTTCTAGAGGAAAAGACCAAATTTGGGGGGGGGGGCTGGATTGGGGCTTTCTCATTAAAATGTGCAGGATGCTTGTAACAAAAGTCCAAGGAATAATGGCTGACCATTACTGCTCAACTGACACTTATCTTGGAAGACTGGGAAAATTCTGAAACCTTGAGGCCCATTGATGGTTGCTAGATGAGGAAAGGGTCATGAGGGAAAGCTGTGTGTAATTAGTGTCCCTTCCACAGAAAAAAACTCACAACCTTATCAAATAAATCTGTTTTTTTTTTCTTAGGGAAAGTCAGAATTATGATAAAAAAAGATAACTCTAAAAAAGGTAACTGATAAAAATCACATGAGCATTGATAAACTCCTTGCTTCAGTCTAGTATGACCTATGAAAAAGCAACAGCCCAAATTAAATGGCCTTTAATCTACTTACATGACAGGCATAAAAACACTTGAAAAGCAGTTGTTGGCCAAAGATTTCTCTAGAGATGCTCCCCAGGCATTAGTAGCAGGAATAATCTTGAAGGAAATGTGCAAGTCATCACTGTCATTTACAGCTGGCACCAAGGGAATGGTGACAGGGCAGGGTATACAGGTGCTGCAGCCTGGCTTGTTCTATGAGATGACCCAGTTTATGAGCCAGTTATGAACGTCTCAAAGCAAAGACAACATTCTGACTGCGGAACTGGTGTGCAGAGGCTACAGGGAAAAGCCTACACTCCTGCCAGTTGTGTTTCTGGGTCACTGGGGCAGGCATCTGACAGGCTCCTGAGGGCTTGTGCCAGCAAAAAGGATTAAAAGGGGATGTAAAGGCAGGATGGTGGTAAGACATGGAAATGCTGCCTTCCCACATAGCCCTGGGGAGTGCAACCACAAAATAGAGTTGGACCTCACACCTACACTTCACCCCGATGTTGAAACTGAACAGGTGTGGGTGCTGATGGGAGCTCTCAAAGCAATGGGTGACAGAAGATATCTTATACCAGCCATCTTCATGGGAGAAAGTATCTGGGGTTGTAAACTGGAATTCGGTCAACTTGTATGAGCATAATAAATCCCTTCAGGAATAAAAAAAATTGATGAACGGCTTTTTAATTAGAAAAAGAAATGGAAGGGAAAAAAATAAAAATAAAATAATAATAATAAAAAGCTCTCTAGCATAGTAATCCTGAGAGCGAGAAGTGGTGGGCAGCCAACCCGCCGTGAGAAACGCCTCGCAGGTAACTGGGGCTGCTCCTCGTGCCGATGCCGTCCCGTGGAGATCAGGTGCCTTTGCAGGGGATGCTCGGTGATGGACTCGATCGAGAGGCAGCGGCTGGCACAGAAGGGAACGCCAGAGGCCGGGGCCGTGCCGATGCCGGCCCCCCGGCTCTGCCCGCTCCCTCCAGCGGGCGGCAGCCGCGGGCCGGGGCCGCGGGAGCTCCCGGCGGGAAGGCGGCTCCTGCCCGCAGAGCGGGAGCGCCCGCGCACCGCCGCTCTCCCGGGACCCGCCGGGCGCCTGCGAGCCCGGAGCGGGAAAGCTGCTCCCTGCGAGCCGCTCCCGGGTGAGCCCCCGGGAGAGGAGCTCCAAAACGGGGCAGGGATGCTGCGCAAGGGTCGGCCACGGGGCTGTTTTAAAATTTATTTCCTCGTCGGTGATGGAAGCCAAGGCAGCATCTTTATTTCGTTTCGGGCTAAGCCAGTGAGGGGCTGGTTTACACTGAGAGAAGATCAATCGCTTCCCTAGGGAAATCAGTGTTGCACATTGTCTATATATAGCCCGCTGTACTTTGCTTGCAAGCCGTGCAAGAATGAGCAAGGCTTTCCACATCCTTTGGCTACTCCCGCTCCACTAAATTCTAGTCTTTGTGGGTTTAACACAAAACCAGAACAAGGTAAACACATTATAGGTGAGAACCTCCAGTTTTTCAGCCTATGGAAGTGTTCCCATTGACACTGGGCTCCAGGAAATCTTCCACAAGGATCAGGGCAGGATCCTAACCCGCAGGAGATTTTGGCAGCCTATTCTTTGCTTCCTACTCAGAAAGAGAAATTCCCTAAATTTCCATCTGTCTGGTGTGTTCCTTGCATGGCTCGGTCAGGGAAATTCTTGGAAGTCTTCAAGGTACTTGTTTTGCGTCAGGTTATGTCTACTCTAAGAAAAGAGGTTTTATTTCAGTGATGGTAGTTGCTGTCCTATAAAACATTAGTTAGGGTAAGCTTTTAGCATCTACTATGCCCAAGTAGGGCTTATTGAAGAACCCTGTTTCTTTCATACAAGTTTTTCCTCATCAAGCCAGCACATATGAGAAATACCAGGTACTAACTATCATGTTTTTAAATCACACCATTTTGCCAATCCAGGCAAACCTCAGGGAAATTCTCCCAGATTTTGTTTATCCACATAGTGCATCAATCTTTTAACCACTCCATTTGCCTGAGGCCACATGGGGGTTACACACTGCACATAAGCACAAGGAACATGCCACAGCCTTAGGCAATCCGAATTGTTGAAAAAATTGCATGTAAACAGTTATAAACAAGTTTTCAAGATCTCTTTTAAATAAGCAATAAACTAATCCTTGTCATAGACAGATAGGCTCCCATGTCTCAGCTGTTGAAGAGCAAATTGCGTAAGACAGTGCCTGAAATACCTCAGTCTAAAAGCACCATCATTGTGTTCATGTGAAAATGAAAACAAAGACAACCAAATACTGAGGAGGCTGATCAGCACAGATAACACTAAAGTACACACAAAATAACCAAAGTCCCCAGTTCTTAGTAGCATTCCTCTTTGGATTGGGTTTTCAGAGAAAGCATACCTGTACCTGCCAACTCAACTCTTAGATGCTCTTGCTACAAATGTCCTAAATAGAACCAGTTTCAATTGCTGTTCACAGACCCAGGAAATTAAATTATATGCAGAGAAGTCAGCCATGAGTAACTTTTTCCCACTCTCAAGCTGAGAGCTAAACAAAAAGGCTCTAGACTACACATTTTTTGACCCAAGGAAAGAGGCCCTGGAAAAATAAAAATTGCAACAACATATAAACTTGGAAAACCTGCTTGACTAATAGGAAAAAAAGACATCCAGACAATGATCCTGACCCAATCTAACTTTCAGTGATGCATGGTTGGTAATTCAGCCACTAGCAGCTGCCACAGCTGCACCCTGCTCCCAACTTATCATTTTGGCCTGGATGTGTCCTGGTGAGCTGGGGGTTAGTGTTCAGCCACCATCAGTATTCCTTCTCCAGGCAGCAGCCTCAGCACTGGCCACCAGAACAGCCACTGTCACTGCAAGTCATGGCTCTACTGCCCACCCCAGCCACTGAAGTCCTGGCAGCTGTTGTGGTTTGACACTGGCCAAATGCCAGGCACCCATGAAAGTCATTTGCTCACCCCTTTCTTGCTCTCAGCTGGGCAGAGGAGAGGAAAAAAAAATTAATGAAGGGCTCCTGAGTTGAGATGAGGATTGGGAGAAAACACTCTAAGGGCAAAAGAGATTCAAATTTAAAGGTATAAAGTAATTTTTTTTAATCAACAGAGTCAGAGGAGGATAATGAGAAGTAAAATAAGCCTTTAAAACACCTTTTTCCCCCCCAGCCCGTCCCTCCTTCCCACCACCCGTGCAGGGAGACAAGGCATGGGGGTTTTGGTTAGTTTGTCACTCAAGATCTTCTGTTTGCTCAGGGAGAGGAGTCTTTTCTCTGCTATGCCATGGGGTCCCTCCCACGGACAAGCAGTCTTCCCAAAACTGTTGCCGTGTGGGTCACTCATTGACGGGGTGCAGTCCTCTAAGGATAGGCTGCTCTAGTTTGGAAGCAGGGACCGTCTCTATTTGGGTCTCTCAGTGGATCACAGCTTTTTCTGCAATCTGCCCGCTCCAGTGTGAGCACTTTTCCAAAGGGCTGTGAGTAGATCTCTGCATCCCCCATGGACATCATGCATTACAAGAGGACAGTTTGTTCCACCATATACTCCAACACTTGGAGCACCTCCTCTCCCTCTTTTTTTTTCCACTGACCTTGGTGCCGCCATGTTGTTGTCCCTCACATGTCCTCACTTCCTCCTCTTATCTGACTGGAAGAAAAACTGCTGCTTGTAGGTACCATTGCCAATAAATTCCACTAGAAAGATCCCTGCAGGATCCTGCAGCACCAAGAAGTTGACCTTGTCTGTGTTCCGTGTTGGGGAATCACCGATCATGCTTCGGCTACTGGCCAGGCAGCCCCAGCCACCATTGTGCAGGCAGTGGTGGCTACCGTGGTGCTGGTGCTGTTTAACACCTCTCCTCATGTGGGGTGCTGGGAAGGAGAAGCCACCACCACCACTGCCCTTCTGCCTGTGGCATGGCTGGCAAATGGGGGCCAGGCAGGCAAGGCTGGCTGTGGGCTGCACAGATATGGCGGTGGCTGCAGTGACGTGTTGCTGAGGGCTGCGCTGGGATGGCCCTGGCAGTGGCACCTCACAGCTCCTGGGAAAAAACTGTGCATGCTTGGTTTTGACTTTCTTCTTAAATATGTCATCACATGTAGCAGTGAGACAGGATTGTGAAATGCTGCTACCTTCTTCGAAGCATCTCCTTCAGAAGCCACTCAGGGCAGGCCACAGGAGCAGCCATTTCAGGTCATTGCACACACACGGCTCAGCTCAGCCAAGGAAAGACAGGAAGGGCCTCCTGTATGATATGTTCCAGCAGAAGTTTATTCCAGCATGCTGAAAGGATCAGGGACAGAAGGCGAAGACCATGTGTTGCTCAGGGGTTAAGTAGGGGATCAGTGGCCAATGGTCTGAGGGCACAGGGGCGGTACAAAGGGCAGGGGTAAGGGCAAACCTTAAAAATGCATGAGGTCCATGGGGGATGCAGAGATCCACTCAAAGCAAACCTATAGAGGGCATGAGGGATGAATAAATAGGGTGGGCAGGTTTAAGTGACCAATGAGGGAAGCAATCCAGGGCAGATTGGCAGTAGTTCTACAAGACAGCATGAAGGAAGTCTTCTCTATCAGTCTAGGCAGAGCACTCTATGGTAAATCCTTCTAGGGCAAATCCTGGAAGTTTCCCTGAGGGGATTTTTAGGGTTCCCACAATCATGGAGGTATTGCCAGCCTCTCTAACTTGGCCAGCAGCATGTCCATATTCAGAGCCACCAGAGATCGGCTCTGTTGGACATGGTGGAAGCTTCTAGCAGCTTCTCACAGAAGCTACTTCTGCAGTCCCCCTCCGCTACCAAAAACCAGGCCATGCCAAATCAACACAGCAGCCCACTCTCCTTTTTGCCTCCCCAGCCTCTTCAGCTGTCTGGGGACATTACAGACCCAGGGCACCACAGGTTCATTTTCTCAGGAGGTAAATGAATGGCAAACAGGATCCACATCTAATGCCTATAAGCAAAAGAAAGACATACTATCTTTTTTCCTTTTTTTTTTTTTTTCCTTTTTTTCCCCCGCTCTCTCTCCCATCTTGCTTGCCCAGGGCTCCTCTATCTCAGGCATCAAAACCTCATAGGCTTTTTCTCACAGTTCTCTTGGCCCTCTATCACTGAATACAAATTTAGTTCCACAGACCTTTATTATAACGGGGTAGCTGTAATCCAAAAGCTACAAATAGGCATCAACTCAGATGCACTCAACTCTAGTCCCCAGCTGGCACAGCTTTTCTGCTGGAGGGAAGGAGCCTGAGAGAGGCTCATACACCTCATGAGTGAGCCCCTTCTGTGGTTTCTGGCCAGTGGGATCTCATTAGAAATGGCACAGTCAAACCTGCAGAGCTCATAAACAAAGAAATTTTTTTTTTGGTGTTCCAATATCTTTATAATATACAAAAATATTGAGTTCTCTATACATGAGTGAGACTTCAAGGAGTAAATAGTAAGCTATTTAAGCAGAGTAAACTGAATGAATAACAAACTGTTCTTTGCTCCCAGTCACTTCAGGGAAAAAAGGAAGACTGCAGTGGGCAGTAAAGAGAAACCTGCGGACTCCTGCTGTCCAGGCACTTACACAAACTACATGAAGTCAAATCTACAGATATTATCAGTTTCCTTCAGCTCAGCAGAACTATCTATGACAAGTTTTCTGGTTTCAACTCCCCCTCTTTCCCCACTTCTTGTTTTTAATAAAGACTATTTGTGCCAAGACTGAAAAATGTGACAGATCTCTATCTCAAGTTCCAGAAGAGTGGAAACTTGATATTTATTGTATTAGTCAAAAACAGAATGTAAACAAGTAACTAAAGACCACTGTCTGGCTGGGTAAGTCTGGAGTGCTCTTGCTAGCTAGTTTACTGATGTCCACAAATTTTATACCATACTTGTCAGCAGAATAGCCAAGCTGTTCCTGGGCTACATTGTCAGAACATCTATCAGTTTGAGTCCATGAGGGCTCATTACCTTTGGCAGAAACCCCATTATTTTCTGAGCATTTTATGTCACTACCCAGTGCTTACCTAAATCCAGGAAGGCTTATTAGCTCACTGCTCAACCAGGCAGCAGCAGCAGCAGCATCTCCTGGATGTGAATCTAAGGGGTGATAGCAGGATAAAGGAACTATGGGCAACAGGATAAAGGAACTATGGGTGACACAGCAATCAGTAGAGGAGATAAGGAGCGTTAAGACATGGGGAGAGAACCTGTGTCGGCTTTTGTCTCACAATATTGAGTAGCTTCAGGAAGTGTTCTACCACTGGAACACAGTGATGATTATATGGGATGCAGATGCCCAGTGGCAGAGGTGGGTCAGTTCTTGTCAATGTGCAGACCCTCATAAGTACTCAGAGGTGTTTTGATTCTGACATTGAGCCCAAGCTGATAAGGCTTCCTAAGACCCACAGCTGTCAGAAACAGAGTCAGTACAAGCAGTCAGATCCTGCAAGATCTATGAGTCTGAGCTGCATGCTTTAGTAAAGTGCTAATAGATAGATAAGCACTTTGCCAAAAGCATTATAGCCATGACCACTACGAGAAGGTCCAAACCAGCTCTGCTTTTCCTTCCTTCTCTTGGCATGTGTCAGTACCCTTACTCAAAGACTGCACCACTTGCCTAAGTGAGAAGCATGAGGACACTTCCCATGCCACCAAGAAAACTGGGATCAGGATTTTCAAAATCTGCATGAGCAGGTTTTATATATATATATATATATATATATATATATATATTTATACCTCACAGGATCGTCCTTCACCTCCTTTCCACCAGATATCACTGTAGCTTCTCTGCTCTGCTGACATCTCCAGTGTACAGTTCTGAAATGACTGACTCCACACTTTCTTGCCAGACACCATTTTTATCTATAAATCCTAATACACAGAGGTGTCAGATCTACAGACACATTTAAAGGGTTCCTTCTCTGTCCTGGGGACTTGGGGTGATTCTTGGGGGAAGGATTGTGAAGGACTCATGTTCAGAATAGCATCAGGCTTCACCCCTTTTTCCACACTGGTTCATTAGCAAAGCTATTGCAAACAAAACCACCAAGGATATCTGACTCTGACCACTTAACACAGAATTACTGTTGTGCTGTTGGTAATACCTATGTTTTCATGATAAATTCCTTGCTTTTAGGTTTACAGAGTGTGTCAACATTGCAACTAATAAACAAGAGACAGAGATCAAGCATCAGATGAACTGAATGCACTCAAAAGTGAGAATGGTGTGTATCATATTGGATACCGCAAAAACCACAGGAGAAATGTACTAAGGGAAAGACTGACGCACTTGTCACAGAAATACTCTACATATCTCTGTCTCTGTATTTCCATTCCTTCTGAGTAGTAGGAAAGTCAGGATTCATTGACTTTGAACTTGGACAGAAAATAAGCAGCGTGACTCATCAAAGAATTGGTTTGTCCTTTCTTGAGCAGTAGAGTTCTGTGTGACCAAAGGAGATACAGGAAAATGGGTAGAAAATATGTAGAAATTCTGTATTCCAACACGATGTTGATTACTGTCTAATTCCTCCTTAGCAAAATATTCCTTAGAGAGTAAACAAGCTATACTTAACTGAAAAAGATACTTTTAAACTATGATTCTGCCAATAATTTGTTGCAGTGACAGAAAAAATTTATTTTGAGTGACAATTCTAAATTTTAAACAAGTTTTATTGCATCTTTTTCACAGAATCGTAACATCACAGAAAGGCTAAAGAAGGAAAATGACCTCTGGAGGTTGTCTGAGCCACACCCCTGCTCAAGCAGGGTCACCCTGACATCATTACCTAGGACTATTTTCAGATGGCTCCTGAATATCTCTAAGGAGATGCACGCCACAATTTCTCTGAGCCAACTTGTGACAAAGTGTTCAGTCACCTTTACAGTTAAAAAGTATTTTTTGATGTTTAGAGGGAACCTCTTGTGTTTCAGGTGGTGCTCATTGCCTCTGGTTCTACCACTGGATACCAATGAAGAGAACTTGGTTATTCTTTGCAGCTCCCCTTCAGGTAATTATATACTTTGATAAGATTCTCCCTTTTTCATATATATCCTCATTTGTTTGCTGTGTAATATGCTTTATTATCTAAATATAACCACACAAACCAAACTGAAAGTGGCAAAGCTAACTTCAGAACTAAGTCCGCAGAGCATGTATGAATGGGCATTAGCTATGATCAAAATGGTGTGATGATGACCCATTTGTACTTTAAAAATAGTTAGTTTTAACCCAAATGGTAGACTGGAAAAGAGTAAAGAACAGATTCAGAAAATGAATCTTCAGTGTATGGAAGTTCTGCTGGCAAGTGGTTTGTAGCAGACACCTTGTTCTTCCTGCATGGCAGGAAAACCCTGCTTCCCATGAGACAAGCCTGAAGCCCGGGATGAAGGAGGCCCAGTAGAGATGAAAAGCAGCACAGTCTGTGCCTCAAACCCTCTCCGCCGGCTATGGGGACAGCGGGGGATGACTGCTGGAATGACACCACTTGCATTCTTTCCACACTGTCTGTCAGGGCTGGACTAGAAGATAAGAGTGATGTGAAGAGAGCACTCAAAGCCCTAGTGGTGTGTGACTCAGAAACGCCAGCATTCCCGTTGGCATGCAAGAGGGACTGCTCGGGATACTTCCTCTTTTCTTTGTCTCTCTGCAGTGGGAGGAGACCTTCTTGGGACTCGCAGAGGACCAGTCCACTCCTTTTCCTAGGCAAAGACCTGAGCCATCTTCGTCCACAGATGATCACAAGAAACAAGTCAGCTACTGGAAGGGGAAAGAGCTCTTTGCTACCAATGATTTCAATTTCTACATGGCACAGGCTTTTGTGAAGAGTTTAGGAAAGGTGGCACATGCCATAGAGAAAAAACACCAGAATACAGAGGTTAGTTGAGGAGCAAGACACACTCAGAGATGTTAGTAGCAGCCTGCAGGTTTCAATAGCTGGGTAATATGTGTCTCTGCAGTCTGCTCATGGATAGATCTCATGCTGTAGCTACGTTTTGAACACAGGCCGTAAGAATGTAGTAGAAATCTTACAGGTCCGCCTTTTGCAATGCACAGTGAATATCTCCCACTCCTGCTTCCCCCTCCCAACATCATTAGTGAAGGTAAGATTACCAGTGGCAGCATTGAGAAGTATCAGTTCCAGCCACAGTCTTTCTCCATACTGGGAAATGGAGCCTTGAAGGTGGAAAGCATCCAAGTTGCTGCAGAACACTACCAGAAATCACCATTGCTTCATTTTTTCTTCCTGCTGAGACTTGTCATCCTTAAAGCTATGGGGATTGCTATTGCACAAGGCTGGCACTGCTAAGGCAAGAAGATCTCCAGACCATGACAGTCACCAGTGACACAAACTGTAAAGCTCTTCATTCAAATATGGCTACGGGCACTCCAGTGCAGATCCCCTACCCTAAACAGCTTTGCCAGGCTGTTTTAATTAATCTTGTCATCCTTTGGTGTATTAGCCCCTAATATAAGGAATAAACAGGAATTAAGACAAAGCAATGAGCAGTTTGGGGCTGTCTAATTCTAAAGAAGTTGTTGTCTCTTACCTTGAAGAGTCTTCTTATGAAAAAAAAAAATCATAGGTTATTCTGAAAAGCTCTCCATAACCTTTGAAGAAAGAGAAATGACACACAGAGTTGAGTTGTGGTTTGGGAAAAACATGTGTTTTGCCTTATCTCCGAAGATTTGAATATAGCAAAAAWGGTTTTTTAGGAGTTTGCAAAGTACCCGATGGGTGACTTCATAAGGCTTTATTAAAGATAGACATGAGAGCCTAATTTCTGTATTGATTAGGCTTTTGCAATCCTTGTGTTGTCCAGCCCACATTTTCTCCAGGAAAACATAAGTAAACTGCTTTGTTGATCACATCTTTCCTACCTTTCCACTGAACAAATGAGCCACGCTGGACAAGCATCAGCCCATCTTGGTCTGGCCATGAGAGAGTGCTGGTTTCAGGTAAGAGGCTACAAGTGAATTGAAGCAATGCCTAGCTTTAAGCACAAGACCCCCTCCCCCCCCCACAAGTGAACATGAGTAGGGCAGCAAGAATGATGAGATCTGTAGAAATTATGATGTTTGGAAGAAAACAGGAGACTGGGTTTTTTCTGGTATTCTGGCTAGAAGAAACTTAAGTCCTACATTAGGTCTTAGAATGGAATGGTGATTACTTATTACTGGTCTTTACTGAGAAAAGGACCAGAATAAATTGCTTTGCAGAAAACAATAATGGGAAAACTTTTAATAGATTATTGAAGCACTTAAACAGGATGAAAAAGGAATTTCTGAAACCTCACTGTCAGTCTGTCTTCTGCCCATGGTCTGCATACAACTGGCAGTGTGTTGGTGCAGGGATTTGACCTAGAGAGGACAATCTCAATAAAACTGTGCACCTCACCTGTGTGATGGTCCTTCCACAGCAGATGCAGTGATTAAGGATGGCCTTAAAGGAAACAGCTCTATTTGCTTGTCCCCTGAACTGCTTTGATAATTTTCTTCCCAACCCATTCTCCCTTACTCTTCTCCAAGCTTTAACAGCTTTAATCCTTCTCTTCCCTGCCCACCCAGAGAAGATGGATGATGAATTGTAAGAACAGCAGGTACTCCCTGCAGGCAGAAGAAATGCATGCTGTGGAGCAGGACTTCAGGAGGTGGCTGCACATCCCATCTGCAGCAGAGGAGGTTTGAGTGTGAAATGAAGCCGTCTCCTCGCCGGCATTTGCAGCTGAGCAAAACAAGCAAGTGACACATAAAATGACACAATCACGGATGGCTCTTTTCAGATCTGTACAGTATTCCTACTTCTGTGTTTGAGGCTTTGGTAGTTATGTGCCAACTGCGTCTGTCTCCCCACCACAGATTATGATTTCCCAGAAAAAGGAATGCACAGGAAAGAGGACATGGCTAGTTTCCTTTCCATGGTCAGTTAACACTGAAGAAAAGGAGACAAGGAGTACCTCCCTTTCCTAGCTGGAGTACCTGTAGAGGAACAACTGGTAGATGTGTAAAAGGTGGACCAGATTCTACTTTCAATAGTGGGTAAATAGGATTATTTAGGAGACTGGGGTTCTCTCCATTGGAGTTCCATTACTTTCCATTACAAACCCAACTTTTTTATTAGATAAACTCCTACCTGAAATTATTTCCCCAAATAAAAAAATGGAAGTTCAATAACATAGCATAATCACCCTTGTCATCCAATCAATTTTAAATTACTCAAACAGGTTGTCTGTGCTGAATAGAGGCCTCCTTGGCTTCTTATCTACTCATTTTCCCTTTCTGACTCTTCATGATATCTGTGGAACTTTGATCACCATGACAACTGTTCTTAAAAGAACATATAAGTTTGACCACTGTGATCAACACCTACCTTTTCCTCCCATACAAATTAAGTCAAATAGGACATTTGAAGTAGGCCAGGAAAACTAAGCAGAAGTTTACTAAGTTTTGATTTGCATGTTGATCAGGACAACATCATGATGAATAGGGAGATTCACTTAGGAAACACCAGCTAAGGAGGAGAAAGAGGAAACTAACCTTTTGAAAAATGGCATCAGGAAGTAAACAGGATCCACAATGAAACTTATGGCATCTGTACAATCCCTGAAGCCATGCAACAATGGTTTCTTCCAGAAAAGTGATGTTCCTTCCAAGAACTTCCCAGTCAGTTAGTTCCCTGCACCAAGAGCCAGCCCAGTAACTTTGGCCAAACACATGAGCTTCCATTATCTGCTAAGCCATCTGCCACCCCAACACACAGGCAACTTCAGCCTTCCTCTGCTTTACAGCACCCAGTGTTCAGCAGCCATTACCAGATGAGTCAGACTAAGGCTAGATAACAAAAGCTAGAGTTACTCCATAAAAGACACGCCTATACTTTTGTGTCTAGAGCACTCTTCAATTTCTCCCCTCTACTCTGTCACCAGTGGGGTCACACGGTGTATCCAGTTTATCTTGCAAAATCTACATGTCCTGTTTTTCAAAGGAAAGCTTTAAGAACAAGTGTGAGAAAAAAGGCAAAACACTTCGCATAACTTGCAGCAAACCTAATAAAAACTTCAAAACTTTTCTTCTCATCCTGTTTTCACAGGATTGCAGAAAGCTTAAAAACCTGAAAAACCCCAAACCCTAAACAAAAGCCATCAGAAAAGCTAAAGCAACTGACTTTTTTTTAAACTGAATTTTTCCTTTTTCTTATTCACCAGTAGCTGCTCATCTCAAAACAGGGCATATACTCTGGGAATAGGAGACATTTTAGCATGCATAGCTTAGTCTGCCATTTGAACACACCTGCCATCAAGTACCATGCTGTGGTACAGCACTGCCACCCATGGAACCCACATTTTTTCTGCAGTACAACCTCAAGAGGGAGACTTACTTAAACTACTAACCTAAACCACTTGTGCCTTCTCTGTTTTTCTCAGCCAAACTTAGAAGTATTCAACATCCATTTGGGGTCTTCTGACACAAACCAAAGCAAGCTAAAAGGGAGAATACCATTTTAAATCATGCTTAGCAGTTTATCATATTAGAGGAGAGACAGGTTTCTCAGCAGCTTCCCATGTAATACCGCCTTCAAGACTGGAATACAAGTCTAAGTCCTACAAATATCCTGCTAAATTTCATTTCAGTTCTTTTCATGAATACTAAAGCAGTTCTAATGAGCACAACACGCTAAAAACATCAGGTTAGATCTTGTCAGTAGACACCAGCTGGCTACAAGGCTACAGCTACTACAGCATTTCAGAGAACACCCCATTTTTCTGCACATTTGTGGTCACTTGCATTAGCACCAAAAGAAGGCATGTGCTCCACAGCAGTCATCACAACTGAAGCTCTGGCAGAGCATAAAGCTTCATAACTTGACCATTCAAAAACTGTGGGCTTTAATTACATTCGGCTGAAAACTTCAGTCATTGAATGACTGAACAAACCCAGCTATTAGATAAACTCCTACCTGAAATTATTTCCCTGAATCCTAAAGGGAAATAGTATGTCACCATCATTTTCTARTCTTTCTGATGTTTTCAYTTTTGTAGTGGAGTTTCTCACMGAGTTTCATGCAAATAGTGAAATGTTAYTGTAACTGTCTAKGTTGTTTTGCATTCCTTCTCCTGGGAGGAGAAAATTGATAGACTGTTGGTTTGACCAGTGTGATTGGAGAGRTGGARGCTTCATTCTCCAATCYCTGGCCATGGTTMAGGATCTATATATATCRAGGTCAAAAATTAAACTGYGTTGGAAAATCYAAGTGTGTYGTGTCGTYTTTTCAYGTACTAGTGCAACATCAGTACTCTCAAATGGGGGGAGGAAACCACTGATTTTCTACCACCTTTCTCTCAAGAGTTACTTTCAAAATTTAAAACTTTCAAAGGAAGTTATGAAATGCATACTATATGTAAGGACAAAGGTAAGGTTCAGGAATGCACCATTGAGGAGGACTATTCCTTCTGAAACCTCCTGGCTTTTAAGTTGACTTGTTTGTATCACAACACCCTTTTTGTAAAAGAACAGGCAGAAAAAGTTTCAAGCAATCCTAGACTCCAATGATCAAATGAAAACAGGAAAGACAGCAAGAAGGTGAAATTCAGACACAACAAGATATGTAATACTCCACTTTTTAGTTCAATTCAGCCATATCTTGGAATCACTACAAACCATCAGATGGCATATTTCCTGTTCAAACAATTGGCCACATGACAAAATTTAAATTTAATTATAAATAATTATTGGTCAAAAAATGGAAATATCAAATAGAATTGCACAAATTACWGTACTGAAATTTCTAGRAGCATATTTCCCCCAAAGGTTCCACAGAATAGCATTACAACTAGAACAAAGATTTAAGCCAACATTGTTCACTGTCCCTCACTAACTATATCTGTCCTTAGAAGTTACAAGAATGTGAATAACATTAGTGGATCATGCTGGAGCAGGAGAGAAAGAGGGAAATGCAGGGATGCACCCTGTCATTTTACCTATTAGTCAGAAATCTATTTCTCCTACTTCAATTGCTTAGAACACATGAAAAGCTCAAGTTTCTGTGACAATATTATAACTACTTGATGATTTTTTTACTACTACATGATTTTTTTCTAGTATTAGCTTCTTTCACTAAGAACCTAAAACAAAAACAGAGTTTGCGTGTCACTTTCTGTCCTTAAATATACAGGATGAGCCTCTCAAGAACAGAGGTGAAGAAGCAAAAGTTCTGAAAGTTCAAAACTATCATCAAGTTTGCAAACAGAACATTAATATGTGCTTCTCACCATCAGTTTAAATCTTTGATCATACTACTACGTTCTGCATCACCAACCAATTTACATGTATATGGCTTTTTGCCAAGCAATGGTTAAATGTAAAAGGAAGTGGATTCTGTTTCCAGACATACATACCAAAATGCTGAAGATGTCTTGAACCTCTTACTCCCAAACCAGGAAAATTAATCTTCAAGTCTGGACACTCAAAAGCAAGCAAAGGCTTTCAGTTTGCAAGAAGTGGCATACAGAGGAGATTTAAAGAGAGTTCTTGAGGAAAGAGTGCAAGAAAACGATCAGAATCCTGGTGAATGGTAGATGAACTTTCCACACCACAGTGACTTTGGCAATGGTCCTGATGTAGGACTCCAGCTCCTATGAAAGACAGAGGGAGCCAGATACAACCTCTTGTCCCATTATGCCCCTGCCTAAGAATCCAGCACAAAATCCAGCTGCTGCCCAAGGTGATCTGCCTCAGAGGGATATGCAAACCTGCTCCACTCCTAGGGGCAATCACAGGAGTGTAGTCAAAGAATGGCTAGGTGTTTGTAAAGGCCTGCTCTTCTGCAGCTGCCTCTTGCTTCAAGGCATGGCACGACCTGCTGCTTCAGGGGAAGAATGGGAGGGGTGGAGGGAGAAATGTGAAGCATGTTGCCACTCTTGGGGTCAAAGTGAAGGGATGGTACTGTTCCACTGTAATGTTGTGGTATGGCCAAGCTGCACAATCTAGGAGTCAACAAGCACACAGTGGTAAATCTTTCTGGAGTTTATCAGCTGGTCTTGGTCATCACACACAACAGATGCCTGCCCCTGGGATAAAGTGATGATGCAGACAATCCTGTACAGACACAGAAACTGGTACCCTTGGTGGAATTGGCACTGCAATGCTTGTTTAAGGCTGCAGATGTGACATTACAGAATAGGAGGATGATCAAGGATTTGAAAGTGGCCAACAACACCACTTGAGGCAAACAGCACTCTTGGAAAGACTCCTGTCATGTCTCCTAGCTCTGAAATTGGACAGGATTGTTGGCGTGGTACAGTCATTCAGATCCACACTTTTAGGCATGGACAGCAGAAGAGATGTTGATGACAGACAGCAAGTGCCAAGAAACAAGATTGATGATTTCTCCTGAAAGAGTGCACCAGATAGCTGACGCCTGACCAGACTTTGCAGAAATGGGAGATGGCACACTATCCTCCTGCTCCAACATCAGCCAGCTTCCTTCCCCTGAGAACACTTGTTCTGTTGGCAACATTTCAGAGAAGATAGTAAAAACTGCTCTCTGCCTGGGGTTGGTATGTTGATTTCAAAGCTCAAATGTGCCAGAAGAATTTCCTTAGGATTCCCTAAGGAAAAGACTATATGTTCCTTAATTCATTCTGTTTTGTTACTGGAATATCAGAATTAGCACCCTAGTGAAAATGACTGAATATGAACACTTGCATATTCTTCTATGTATCCGTCTCAGTCTGGTTTTATTCTGGTTTGTCTCCTTTATTTCTGGAGAGCAATAGTTCTGCCTCTTGCAAGCTTAGAGAAAAGATAACAATCCTTCCCCAGCTCTAGTGGGGAGTATCTGGGGAAACAAGGGACAAAGCCAGAGTGCCCAGAGCTGGAAAAATAAGTGTAAAGGTCTAGTGCCATCGAGTTCAGCTGACCTGCCACACCAAAACTTCATTGCCTTTGACATAATTTCAGGATACTCAACATGAGACCTGCTATTACTATGCATCCTGTATTTACAAAGGATGCCAAAATTTGTCCCCAATATCTGAAGTGTTCACCAAGGAGTTAAGGCAATTCCATAATTAATTGCATCAAGTGTGTTTCATAATTAACCATAACATCTAGAAGTATTTAATATCTAAAGGCAAAAACCACCTTATTCCCCATTCACTCCCTGAAGTCAATCAAATCAGTCCCTGTACTGCATCTCCCCTGCATCAGCTTTCTAACCTAGCCATTGCTTCTCCTGCAGGGCTACATACCTGGCTTTCATGGGCCATCCCAACACACCATGAACCCCAACACAGAAACACTCAAGAGCAGAGCACTGCACAGGCTAAGGATTTGTTTTCTACAAAATACATTTTGGGTCACAAGAGAAATAATGAGAAGTTTCTGAGTTTTCAGCATGTATCATTTTTTGAAAGTGCAGCTATCCATCACAGTCTCAAGTCTCCTATAAACCACAGCGAAGAAGATGGCAAAGGAACAGTGAAACAATGCTTTGGTTGTATTTTTTCCATGGAGCCTTGTACTGCCAAACACAAGATTTGCACCTGTTCCTGAAACGTGCTGACCTGCTGAGATAAAGACCAAGCTTCTCGTTTGAATGAGGAAAGGGAGGCCTTTGGGACAAGCTGCATTATTTTTCAAAGGTGTCTCAGAAGGAAAAAAAAGGTAAAGGAGGAGACAGAGAATTAAAGGCCAGGGATGACAGCAGAGGAAGGTGAGAGTACTAAACTTGCCAGATGACCTGGCAGAAGAGGGATTCGAGATGGTTGAATGGTATATGGCTGTTGAAAAGGCCAGTTAATACAGAGGTAATGTGGCATATAACAAAGCTTAATAGCCAAACCCCATGAGAACAGGTGTAAGGCCCCAAACAACTCACTTGATGAGGCTTTTGACAGGGCTCACAGTTGTTCTGAGTTAGATGCACASGAGAAATACTGGCAAGATATCCTCAAGAGATCAAAACAACCAAAAATAATTTACTGGCAACTTTGAAAATCAGAGAAACTCTGGCAAAAGGTTCAGTGCAACATTCAATTAACATACAACACCTCTCAAYGAGTTAACTTGGCCCATTCAAATTAAGGAAGTCTAAGCCCATTCAATTTTAGATTACTCAAAGGTTCCAAGAAGAGGGAATTAAAGAGTAAGAAAGAGAAAGAAAGACAAAAAAGATACAGAAAAGCACACATACAGTTACCAGCTTCTGGATTCCAGCAGTATTCCAATATTCCAGATAGAAATTCCAAGTGGAGGTAGGGTCAAGTTGTCTGATTAGCTCACATTCATCCTTAAATATCCATTTGCCTTCCTGTCTGCTTCCTATCTTCTAAGCTACAGTATTCCTAAACCCGATTTCTGTCAGCATACAAGTGTTTCAACCACTACCAACTTGTTGTGGTTTAACCCCCCTGGCAGCTAAATCCCACACAGCTTCTCACTCACTCCCTGGAGTGAGCCCCCTGGAGGATGGGGAAGAGAATGAGAAAGAAGCATAAAACTTGTGAGTTAAGAACAGTTTGATAACTGAAACAAAACACCCAGACAAAATAATAATATTAATGATTATTATAGTAATAATATAAATAATGAGAGAGAGAGAGAGAGAGAAACAAACCCCAGGAAAGACAAGAATTACAAGAATTGTCAAGGACCTGTCTCAATTCTCCTCTTCTTGAGGGGGCAAAGTGCTTTTAGATCTAAAAATTGGGTTTCTGTCCTCTTACAACAACCCTGAGGAATGCAGTCTACTCCAGTAACTTAATTTCGTTCGCAATATTATCTCAACTTCTCCCTTTTCCTTAATTTGAACTTTTACTTTTAGCACAGTGCATAATATCTGCACTCTTGGTAACACATTCTAGGAACAAAGTCACACGCATGACATAACTACAGCCAAACAATTTTCATGGGGGAAAATGAGACTGTATGGTACTCCCCACCAAGATTTACACTTTATGCTAGGATAGGCAAGAAGCTGTTTATTGTGCAGAGCTCTCATTCAGTTGTACAATCCCTCTATTTCTCAAAATCCTTCATGAGGAACCCGGTAGGTTCAGGTGCTCAAACTGGACATCAAATTACAGTTTACAGTACTCAACATTTCAAATTCAACAAAAATACAAAAATGTCCCCACATCCACCTTCCCCTTTGTCACCATATGCATGCACAATTTGTAAGTGCCATTCTGACAGTTTGAAATTCATAAGGACATCCACATCATGCCCTACTCAATTGCTCTACATCTCTGTTCTCCTCAGCATAAGTCATCTGTGCCYTATCCTCGGTTTATGGGCTGCTGCCCTTCGTGGGGAGGCAGTTTAAAGCTGCTCCAAGTATTTCAGGAAGCTCTCCACAGAAGAATTGAGAACTGACCTAAGGACATCCCTGACCACCACCACCTTTTTGCTCGTCCACATCACAGCCTGGCACTTGTTCCTATATCCCTCTGCTTCATATAACAGAGGCTCCTTTAAGAAACAACCTCATTTGCCCTTCTCAGRTGGCCTCTTTTTGAGGGCTGTAGAGAAGGATCAGGCTAGAAGAGGCAGGGAATCATTGGTGGAGCACTTTGAGATCAGTTCTTGCCAGCCATACTCGCTCCTTATGTCTGCACTGTGCAGGCGAGATGTGTGCAGGGATGAGAWGCACTGGCATAGCTTCATATCAGATCCATGAACTTTTACCTCATAGAAGAAATACCCTCTATCTTATACAGGACTCAGAAAAAGAACAGRATGATTCCCCTCTTCAATATGGTTGGTTTTGTCCCCTTTGATTTGAGCTTAGCCTCTTTAGCAGTCCAAATCCTCTACTGGAAAAGCTCCAGAAGAGTCTGATGAATGTGCAATTCCCACTTTATCAGTCAATGCACCAGACAGAGGAAAGCAGCAGGCAATTTTCTGAAGAGAATATCGTTACCATACTGTCATAACTCAGAGCCCAAGGTCAAAGGAAGAAGCATTTGTTACTCCTCTGTTATTGCATCTCTCAGGATGAAACACTTTGGATGCTTACCAGAGGAAGTGCTACACACAGTCAAGAAAGCTCATGGGCTGTGCAACACATCACATTCTTCATATATGTGTCAATAAAAATTTTCTCAACTCTGAGCCCTCTATAGCTATAAACAAAATCCACCTTRCTAATACAGTGATACTTCCTCTGTACCTAAATCCAGTGTTTCATAGCAACTTTTCTGACAGCATGGCTTTTAATTCTGYTACAGATCTGTGTAGCAAGCATGTTTTCTATTCACTGGAGTACGTTATTAAAAATACTTATTTATAATATATATTTTCTAAATGTGCTTTTCTTTGGGCTTAAAAGTCAAGGTTTCAGGTTGCATGCACCCCAGATCTCTGTAACAATGTGGAAAGAAAGCWTATTAGTGTCTTTCAAGTTAGACATCTGTTTTGTGGCTACACTGAGTCTTAAATCAATTTGGTTATAAAAACAAATACTCTTTACAGTATTAAAATAAAAGAACAGGGATGACTTATTGCTTGTTTTTAGCAACTGACTTGTCTGAGGAAAGAYGGACCATGTGGAATGAACTGACTTTAAAATTCACTGACATGATGCACTTATTGATTTTTTATAAGCAAAAATAACTTCTAAGGGCTCTGCTCTGCCTGTTGTTTTAGCACTGTATTTTAATACGCAAGAAAATCAATTTTGTTAAACTGACTGTATAATTTCTTACAGTAAATGAATAATATAATGAAGTATACTTGATATCTCATAATTTATAATTAGAAATATTTTCTTATAATATTATTTTTGCTTACTTCCATTGGGAAAATAGACTTTCAATTTCTAAACAATTTTTTTCTTTTTCTTCAGTCTCTACATGATTGAATTAAATGTTTCTCCTTGCATTTTACTGCAATTCACAGCTTCATATGGACTTCTGTGTAAGATAGGTCAGAGGAACTGGTTGAAACAGGAGCACACAGAAGCCAGAGGATACAAGAATAATCTTTGTTATAAGCACCCATTCTTCTTTTCTCTGCATTTAAGACACTTTGTTTTTCTTTTTCATCTCCTTTCCTCTGGTGGCTTGTAAAGGTGCTTCTGTGCTCCAGGCACCCACTTACACTTTCTGTGCTTGWCACCAGGTCTTATACCCACTAAAGTCAACTTTCCCCTTGGCAGATAAGACAAAAGTGACTGAGTTTCAATTCCAAGGTCCCYTCCAGAGCGATGCTATCTGAGACCTCAGCTCTRCTGCTGCTCCAGGCACCAGTGAGCAGCAGTTTCAGCCTTTTTCCTCCCCAAGGCTCCCAGACTGGCTTCTCACTTAGCAAGCAAGAAAAAAGTGGTCCCTGCATGAAGGCAGCAGCAGCAGCAGAACAGCAACCAAAGTTCTCTTTCTCTCTCTGCAGCATTCAGTAGCCTTCAAGGAAAGATCAGCCTCACTAACCTGCAGCCCTCGAAGGAGTGGTAAATATGAGCAAAAGCAGCTCAGACAATAATATTATTGTTGCAATGTAACACACTCAGCTGAGGTTAATAAAGACGATCCTCAGACGTATGTAAGTTTAAAGAGGTACCCAATACCAGCTAAGAATTAAAACAAACAAAAAAATTTTAAAAATTAAACTAAACTAAAGGAAAAAAAAGAAAAAAAAGAAGGAAAAAGCCAAAAAAACCCTCCAAAATCTAAACAAAATATCTGGTCATGAAGATTTTTTTTTAGCTGTGATTTCACTTCTTCTGCATTTATTATGATCAGTTGATTAAATTGGGGGCTGAATCCAGAGTGAGGACAGCTTGCAGTTTAACGAGAATGTTATCCAAACATCTCATATGCCTTTTTTCCTGCCTTGAAATAGCAYAGTTCTGAAACACCATTCAAAGAAAGTAAGTTAATTTGAAATTGTTTGAAATTGCTAGCTCTGGCAATCTGGAGACCGAGTGTATTTCAATCACTTTGTACTTTCAGAGTTTATAAAAGCAGTATGGAAGGAATAAGAAGCAACCAGTGCTGCTTCATGAGGAAATGCTTGTGTTTATGAGAATGTTAAAATGTCTGTCTCTTTTTTTCAAATACCGTGTGTTAGTTAAAGGATCAAAAAGAAAATTACATTAGCCTCCATCTCTCTGCTAGTTCCCTGTACACGATCACCTTCCTTCCCAATAATTAAAAAATAATTGTTAATACTAAAAAAATAAGCAAAAGATCACAGATGAGAAACTGATTAGTCAAAAGGCTGCAACACTAGARATAAAATGGATGTTCTGAGTATGTAGGTCCATGAAATGCTGACCATAAGAAGACAGATGAAGACTGAAGTTGATAATTATTTTTCAGAAATGAAATGGGGTTATATGAGGAATTGATGGCATGTGGTCTTGAAAATGGAGGCATGGATGAGTTTAAGTTCAGTGTTCAAATCAGCCTTTTGAATGAACACACATTTTCAAGTAGGAGTTTGGGAGAAAAGACTGATATTTCAAAGATGCCTGCTTTGAAACTGAATTTAGGAAAATTTTAGTAAGTGGGTGAAGCAGCTAAAGTCTCTGGTGTCACAGACTACCAGTGAGTCTCATGAATGGTCAGATTGGGGAGTTTCCTTAATTCCCTTAATTCCTCCACATTCCCTGCAGGAAGGAGCAAAGGAGGAGTAAGGAGAGCACTGACCTGCTGCATCCATGGTGAGTTGATGGAATTTACTGTTCCATTTACAGTTCCATTTTAAAAATAGATGCTGGGGAAGTAAGCAATTAAAATTCAAGAAGGAAAACAGAAGTATCTGGYGGCCTTTCAGTAAGCCTAACTTGTATAAAAATGATCTGCACATAGCTGGTATAAGTATAAACAGTCAGCAGCGTGAGATTATGAAAAACAATTCTTGCCTGGCAAGTGTAGTTACTTTTAACAAAATGTARAATCCAGGGACTAAAGAGAACACAGCAAAAATATTCTCTCTGTAGGCTTGGTCATTCAGCTGTATGTGAATAGGCTCCCATAAAGCATCTGAACCATCGTCTTTGGACATATCAATGCAGACAGTAGCAAAAGAGTCCAAATTCCAAGGTGGACATATGCTAGCTTGGGGCCCCAGTCACAGGCAAAAAAGTACAGGAAGAGATTTGTTAGAGTGACCTGARTACCATGTAGTGACATCAACTCTAMTTCAAAGYTGGTTCATGTCTGGTCAATGATCTCTGATGTGTCTTCATACACCAAGACACCTTCTAGCTCCCCAACTCTCCTCTGTGGCATTGAGTTCACCAGGAGAATCAATGAACAATAGCAGTCCCATGACYGTCTCACCATTATCCAGCACTTTCTGGGTTCCACCCCTCCACTCCCCAGTTGTCTTCTGGGTAAATCACTCCCTGCCAATGGCCTGGCAGCAGAAGCACCATTGTTCCATCTAGTGGAGAGCTATTCAGTGTTGATGKCCTTTGATTTCTCTTTCCAAACATAGGCCTTGACTCTGCCAGATAGGATTTTGCTGGTACGGTTATGCTGGCAAATCCTCCTAACATAAGTCTGTAGTGCCCAAAGATTTATTGTGGCCCAAGCAGTCTAACTTGCATTCAATCCTGTGAAAATAAYGAGTGCAGACAATACCAAAGCCACTCAGAAAAGTTTGATATAGAATATGTACACTAATTTACAGCGAAGGTTGCGATYGTAAATTGCATTTGGAGAAAAAGTRMRTAACGACATTCATAGTTTGGCACAGACACATGTGTCAAACTGCCAGTGTGTCACATCCTGATGGATTGGGGATATGTCTGTGTCAAACTATGAATTCCATTTYTGCTTTCTGAATGCCATTTAGAATTGCAACTGTCCATGTAGATTATTGCAATTATTTTTATAACCAAGGCTCTGTCTGGGAAGATAGAACAGAGCAATCAACAGCACTGCCTGGTTCTATTTTGCTGGAACAATAGTGTTCCTGTGAGCTGGGCTCTTCCATCTTTATGCACAGGACAGGAGGGCTGGGGTCTGGGCTTCCCCTCATCTTGAAAAGCATGGGCAATAGAGAGATAGAAGTTTATTCTGTGGGCCCATTTGTCAAATTGCAGTTTCCCTGCTAAAACCACATCATTAGTTAAAGCCAAAGATTTAAAAGTGATCACAAGGTCAGGTGGTAGGGCACTCCAGAGAGACAGCTCTGAAAAGCTGGGAAAGCTGGGAAGCTGTAAAAGTGCAACCATGGAGACCAACCATTGAACTGGGGCCACACTCCACACCCCCTGTCCAGGGTGAGAGAGGAGAAGGCTCAAGCAGTCTCTGATCCTGTACCTCTCCTCTTCTTCCCCAGTAAATTAGTGCTTAGGCACTGCATTTTTATTCAGTCTATACCACAAACAACCTGGGAGTAGAGCTTCAGATGGATGAAACATCTATTTGGTCAGGCTAGAGGAAAGGAAGAAAGTGTTTTACAATGAGGGTTGTGAAACCYTGGAACATGTCATCYAGAGATSTGGTAGATGCCCCATCYGTGGAAATGTTCAAGGTCTGTTTGGATGAGCARCCTGATCCAGATGAAGATGCTCTTGCCCCTTGCAGCTGGGTTGGACTAGCTGATCTTTTAAGACCTCTTCCAGCCCAAACTATTTTATGATTASCAAAAGCAGAATTCTTTGCTTTCCTATATTACACATATAGGAAAGAAAATACATYTTCCCCCTCTATATTCCTGCCACCTATACCTTGATAATTGACCTTTCCCAGAGGACTGCCTGTGGATATGGATCACAGACAACTGAGGCACTGTGTCTGGGATGAAGGAGTGGGTGCAGGGCACTGCTGYCTGATGGGTGGTACCAGCCACTGCATCTTCACCTGAGGGGACACCTTGGCAATCCAGGTCTGAAGAGCAGCAGTTTGYCCCCACAGCAACCAGTCCCAGAAGTCTGCTGGGGGTTCAAAGTTTGGRTCTCCTCGCTRAGGACTGGCACCTCACCAAAGAAGAGGACTGTTTTTCACTTTGAATTTTCTGCATCAGCCTGCTCTGGTTCTATCTGTCCTCTCCTTAAGCCTCCCATACAAGTGCCACTTTAGGTACTTACCGAACTCCAGCACCTCACACCCTCACAGAAGGCCTCGCCGCTTGACCGGGATTCCCTGCTGCTTCCGATACAAAGCAGAAATCCGTCGGCAAAACGTTCTGGGGAAATWAAACAAACACTGCTAGTTAAAGAAATTATCCCAGCTGCTACTCGGCTTCCAGAAGCCAGTAAATGCGGTGCTGTACTAAAGGCACCGATGATGCCGAGGGAGCTGCGCTGATGCCGCGGGACCCGCGCAAGAGGACAAGCGCAGCGAGCCCGGGGCCGGGCGGAGCGGCAGCCGGGGCACAGAGGCATCGGCGCAGGGGACATTGAAGCTGTTCCAGACATCCGCGAGGCGGGCAAGRACCCGCGCGGCACTTTTCCCTTCAAACTTTTCGGGATAGCCGGGCTGCKCGGCGGCGCGGGCAGGTGCACCGCRCCGCGGGCAGCGGGGTCCCGGCTYCCCGCGGCTCTCYCGTGGATCCCGCGACGGAGCAGGGAGCAGGAGCGGCGGAGAAGGCCGCCGAACCCCGCGGTCGCTCCCGGCGGATCCCGGCGGATCCCGGCCCCGCTCCCCGCGGAGCCGCCGCAGCAGCGCCCTCTGGCGC
>CADDXX010001075.1:62325-91101 GCA_902810485.1 Alauda arvensis | reverse complement strand
CCCTCCAGAAAAAAACAAGAATATGCTTGACATTTGGTAGTTGGAGGTTTCAAAAAGACAACCAGAACTGGATTTAAATAAAACTGAGTGATCTGGTTGGGTTCAGAAGTAGTCTGTTGAGAAGAATGTTGATGCACATATGTTTGYATTAGATAAAATAAAACAGTTCTCCTTTATGAACATGTAGAGAGTGTTTTATGATTCAGGGCTAAGACTAAAAAGTTTCATTTAAGTGCGAGACTTAATGACTGACAAGATCAAATTCACTAGCAAGACACTTGGTTAATTTGCAACCAAGATTAAGAATTTATTTCTGTGAAAAACAAAGTTCCTTATACTGTAGATTTTAAGATCCAGAAGGAGTTCCCTGTTAAGGTTTTGGTGGTGACTTTTAACACTGTTGCTCCTGCCGGCATCCTCTGCCAGAGYACAGGCTGAGACAGTCCTCACTTTTCGCTGCCGCATCCACCGCGCCTCTGCGCCCGGGTATGTTTGTGACAAATGAGTTTTTGGATATAGTTGACCATTAAAGTATGTTTGGGTGTTCTTCAGTGTTGAGAAGATTAGGATTTTAGGGGYTGCATTGGGTTAGTGTGTAGGCACCTCCAGTCCCCAGCTCTTTAAACACAAGGCTACAACACTACTACATACAGTCTGAAGGGTGTAGGTGTACGGAGGGGAACGGTTTTGGGAAGAGTGGTGCTTAACAAACACTCGTATGTGGAAAATTCAGGTTATTGTGGTTTCATAATTTCAATTTCAACTGAGCTGTGGGAGGGGGGAGGTATGTTGTTACCCCAGCTTCCCGTYGATTCAGGTTTCTGCTCAGGAATTGTAAGGAGGAAATGCATTTCTAGGCCCTGTTTGCAATGTGAATGCTTACAAAAACCAGCCACCAGTCTAATATTGATTCATCGSTCTCAGCGTACAAACAGATTTCAACCCCAGCGAGGAGGATTTAGTACTCAGAAATKATTTTCCCGTTAGATTTCCCTCTCTGTAGGTATATAAAAAAATATAGTAAAGGTGCTTTCAGTATCAGGAACTGCCCATGTGCAGGGACTAGAGACTCAATACAGCTTTTGTTGCCGTGTGTTTAAGGGGTTTGATGAAATCTCAGAGCCCACAGAACATGGGGGCTCTGCTATTGAATTATCAAAATGCAGTGCCAAATCTTTCCTTAATATTCCTGGTAATTACTGCTGACTCATGCTGACATGTGAGTTCAATTAGCCCCAACTGGAATGTAAAGGATGTGGGAGTGTCTCTTTGTGCCCAGAGACAGCTAGGACAAAGCAGATTTTGGAGGAAAATTCAAGGAATTGCCAAGTTTGGGTAGGAAGTGTAAGCCAGGACTTTTTTTTTACAGTGATGTTTGAATAACCATTAAAGTTGAAGCCCAGGAAGGGCATGTTGTATAACATGGACTTGTCTTCACTATGGAATAACTGTAGT
This sequence comes from Alauda arvensis, assembly GCA_902810485.1. Lineage (NCBI taxonomy): Eukaryota > Metazoa > Chordata > Aves > Passeriformes > Alaudidae > Alauda > Alauda arvensis. The sequence goes on along the minus strand of CADDXX010001075.1, from coordinate 89,646 downwards.
CTTAACTCAGACATTGCTTCTAATTTGRGTCATGTCCACACACACAAACTCGTTGCTGAAGAGTGTTGATGCTTTCAATTTGAGTTGGCTTACCCATGAGGAATAAGCTATAGCTCAGATAACCACAATTCATCAACTGCTAACCCCATTTGCCTGAGTGGCACAAGTGGGATTTTGGTCAACCCTTCCTGCTCCCACTTGAAGGGGCTCACGTGGAGAGCAGARAGCTCCAGCCTGCTTCCCTGGTACAGGCAGAGCACAGCATGGTTTGGCTGTGAGGTAGCCAATGGGATATTTGCCAGTGTGAACATTCCCACACAATTGCTGCCTAACTGCCATGTTTGTGACAGGACACTGTCACCTCATAGCCATGGCAAAGTGGGACAGGAGGATCCTGCAGCAGTCCGGTGCTTTCTGGTGCTCAGAACAGGGCACTGCTGCAACAAGGTGTGAGAGCAAACAAATGCCTTTGCCCCAGAAATTAATTTCCTGTCAGCTACCAGCTGGTGCAAAAGGTTGCTAATATGCCAGAGGTACATGCTAATATATACTTACATACATACATACATACATACATATACATATATATATATATATATATATAAAAAGCCATGCTTGGCTAGCAGAAGTGGGAGTTGCTGCTTTTGAGAGAAGCAGTTTCATTGTTGGCCCTCTATGCAAATTGCCACTAGGAAACTGCAGGTCACAATTTCTACAAACATTTTGAGGTCGAAGCAAAGAAGGTGGACACAATGGCAAATATTTTTTGCCTAGTGTGTACCAATTAGGCTTTTTTTTTTTTTTCCCAAGAGGAAAGTGGCCCTTCTGGGCCTGCATGAAGAATGAAAATTTCAAGGTGCYTTGCAAGGAATTTGACTGAGAGTCAGGAACCAGATGAACAAACACCTTGAGACAGAAATGCTTTAGGAGTATGTCTCTGYCAGTGCAGAGCTCCCACAGAGCCATTCACAGTCATGTTGGATTTGATTCGACGTACCTTCAGAGTCTTGAACTTTGAGATTTTCAGTAGCAAGTCCTGTCTGTGTGGTATTGCTGTCAACACATCAAATATGTCATAGGTAACTACAGAATTCAAAYTGATGGACTTACAGGGTTGCACAGGTGGGGTGGAAAAAATTATGCCAACATAACACCAACTAAATGCACCCCAAATAGTTACCAACCCCCAAGGCTCCCAGTGCCAGTGTGTGATACAACCATTTTAGCATAGAGCAGGTAGAAGCTGTTCACTCAAGTGCAACCCTCAGGTTCACGGATGTGCAGCTACAACCACAAGAGACCCAGTGTATTTCTTTTACTTTTTTTAAACCTTTTTCTGGATCTTATCCTTTCCCTCTGAGAGGTTACTTCTGGCGTGCAGTGACAGGGCAAGAGCAGGATTGCTGTGTAAAATTATGCAAGGTGGCAGTGCTTAGCTGTCTATGTCAGTGGAAGGTCTTCAGYATGAGCATTTGTGAACAAAACATTGAGTCTGTACCCAGGTACTTGTGGCATGGGGCCTGGACCATACTCTCTRTGCTTTTGAATTAAGGCTGCATCTGCAGGCAACACAAATAATTTGCATGATGCAATCCATATGAAGCTAGGGCTGCAAAACATGGTGTTTGCAATCGTGTGTTTATTCTGTGACTGTAGTGCTGCCTGATGCATCAGAGCTATGGTCCTGTATTCAACAGCAACATCTGTGCATGCACTAAATACATTAGATATTTATTCCTTATTCCTGAACTGCATTAGTATTGATGCTGCATGGTGGTCATTTCAGTATGTTTAGCCTGCTGAAAACATGTGCTCACATAAAATCAAGTTTTGTCATTTCTTGGGACTGTAGAAACCCACCATTAGAGGATTTCTTCTGTAAAATTTCAGCGGGAACAGAGTGAAGTTGAATGYGTGGCAGTTTTGGGGTCTCTGTCTCTCTTTCCTGGCTGCTCTTTGCTACATTTGGTAGTGTCCAGATCCCTGGGAGTCATGRTGCTAAGTGCATCTCTTGCACTTTTTTCTTCACTGATATTTCAGATATTATGTTCTCACTTTACACTTAGGGCAGCATTGTTTGGAAAGCAGCTCTTCTTGGCCTCATTGTCTCTCACAGGGATTTGCTTCTCCAAAATGTGTTTTTCTGATATCTGAGAACTCCTAGTGCACTTGTCAGACTGAATCTCTCTCTCCTTGTCCTAAAATGAGCAATCATTCCACAACCAYTGTGCTTTCTTCCTGTTTCAGGTCATTTATAGAGAAGCAAAATTTGATGAGGTTGTTTTGTGGGCAAGGAGTACAGGCAGTAGAGATTTTGGAGGGRTATACTGAGAGGACTACTGTTCAGGCTGGTGCTCCACAGGATCTGTCAGAATGTTCCCTATTTCATGAATGTCTCAAATGAGGGGCCAGAGCATGTGGGCATTCAGCCTGCAGAGGTCACCAAACAGGTTTCAGGCACTCTGGAAGATAAAAGTTAAATTCAGAGTGATTTTTGGCAGTGACAACCTCCAGAAAACCAACCAGGATATGTGTCTATAAGGTTTAGTGTAAAGGTTTATCTTTAGTCAGTAATACATCATGGGTACAAATACAGCACAGGGAATGGCWAAGAAGAAAAAGATGTGGAAATGTGGTGGCTCACARACTAAACATGAGTCAGTRCCCTTGCACTGYTGTAAAAGTGGTKTGTTAGAACAGTAATGGCTTTTCTRAGGTAYATCAAWTTTTTTGTCYTGCTCAACTCAGGTGGGTCCTCAGCTGGAGTATTGTACTCACTGGGGAGAAGGGTACTTGARWAAAAATTGCAGATAGAATTAAGAGTCCAGRGGAAAGTGAAAAGGATTATCAAGTGTGTAAAAACATCCCTCAGAAGTAAARATTAGAATAATTATTTAGTCAAGAGACAAGAAAATTAAAGAGAAAGAAGTAAAAATCATCAGAAATATAGGATTAGCTGTGAAGTTAGTTGAACTTAAAYTGTAATTTAGATTAGTGACAGTTAGGGCAAGAAATTATGATAGAATCATACCGTGTGTTGTAGTAAGGAAAATTTAGTTTAACATGCATAGGGGAAAAAATAAAAAGTGATTTTAGTGATAGTTAAGTGCTGGAATAAAATCTCTGGGGTACTCATAGAAACTGTGCTTCTTCAATATAAGCATCATTGGGGAGTGGTTTAACAGCTGTGTTGTTGCAGCTATGATGGCCTAAGCATGTAAAAGACTAGAAAGATGTGGCACTTCTTTATTAAATCAATTGATTTAGCTAGAAAAAACAGACAAGTCTTTCATGCTCACAAGCCATTTCTCAGATATGCAACCTCTGAATGGTTTTGGTACAGCTGCTTCTGTATGAAGCAKGGAGTGATGTTCTGTACAGTCTCTTGAGGGTCTTTTCAGTCCCATTTGCAATGATTAACAAAATCTTTCTGTCTTGGGATAGACGGGTGTTTAGGGACTGGGGAGGGAAGGCAGGCTATAAAAGCAGATGAAAGAGCTCTCTYCTACCCTGTAATTGGGGAGATTCCCTGTGATTTTCACTCCATGAAAAATGCCTGTTTATTACTTTACAGGAGTGGATGAGAAACAGTGACTCTTACACTAGCTTCTCTATAAGTGTCAGGTGGTTTTGGATGGCAGCAAATGCTTTATGACAAGTGATATTGTGGTAGGATGTGAYGTGATAAAATGTTTGTTTTTTTCTGGGAGTTTCAAAGGCAAGAGGTCAAATTTCCCCCCATYTCTTACCCTAATTATATAAAGAGAAATACTTGTAGTCATGAGTTTTTAATGAAAATTAATATTTTAAAACCTAAATTTTTTWATCTAAAATTAAAAATGCAGGATCMAAACTTAAATGAGCATATAGAAAACAACCCTGCTAGGATTATTAATGAAAATTATTTTTAATATATTGGCTACTTTAGGGTAATAACAGACATAAGTAGTATTAGAAGTGAGWAGTACTGCAGTACTACTCTAGGTAACTTGAAAATGTATTTAAACATTTTTTGTCTCTGGACACATGTCTCTGCAACARTAAAAATATTTACAATAAAACCTTCCAGAAGTTGTCAAATAAATTTAAAAGGTAGGTATATTAATAGATCTCAGACCCATAATGGGAATGTTTTACTTACAAAGGAGAAATTTGTATTTCTGGAGAGGAAARCACAGGATCATAGATCACAGAGTGKTTGKGTTGGAAGGGACCTTAAAGATTCTAATTYTTACCCCACTGCCATGGGCAGGGACACTTTCAGCAAGGTGCCCCATTCAACCTGGAGCTGAACACTTCCAGGAATGGGGCACCTGTAACTTCTCCAGGTGCCTCACCATTCTCACTGTAAAGAATTTCTTAACAATTCATCTAAACCTGCCTTGAGTTTGAAAACATTACCCCTTGTCTTATCACTACATGTCCTTGTGAAAAGTCCCTCTCCAGGTTTCTTGCAGGCCCACTTTAGGTGCTGGAAGGCTCTTGTAAGGTTTCCCTGGAGCCAGGTGCTCCTCCCCAGGGCTGCCCWCAGTCCCTTCTCTGCCCAGCCTGTGCTTGGGGCTGCCTAACCCACATGCAGGACCTTCCACTTGGCCTTCTTGAGCTTTATGATGTTTGCATGGGCTTTATACATTGGTAATTAAGGACCTGCACTCTATTTTACTACCTATCCAAACCAAGGTGATGGAGTAGTGCCTTGTCAGCACAGCAGACACAACTAGATAGCCTTTCAAGCAGTATAACTTTTTTAGCTGTATTTATATTAAAAATATTATCTACATCAGGTTTTACTTTTGTTTTCAGATTCAGTATCTGAAAGAGCAGGAACTTTTGAACTTCCATTCTTGTTTTCATGTACTTCATTAAACTGAAGACTTGCAARAATTGAGCAAAAGCTGAATAACTCCCATGGTAGCCTGGCTCTTGGCGTGTGTTTCCAATCTGACCTGTTTCTTTCAAATTAAGTGGTTTTTACAATGGTGGCACAAACATTTTAAAATACTGAATTACAACAGTAATAATAATAACAATGTCAGTTTAAGCATCAAGCTAACATAACGTGCAGAGCTCCAGGAGAAAATATTTCATATTTCATCTCAATTTTTCTCTGCATTCTTGTCTTCCATCTCAAGCTTTGAGAAAAACTCTTTTTTTYTYYYTSMMTGWWTKTTTWKTTWRKTTTKGTTTTTTTTTACCTCTGGATCTTCAGATATCTAAGCTCTGCTGAACCTCTGTTATGGGACTCTTGTACGTTCATCCTGAATTATTCTTTTTCTTCCACTGAATAACTGAATAGGAACAAAACAGAAGATCAAAGCCTGGAGAAGAATAGGATTGCATCTCCCCAGTAAGCTGATTTTACATATAGGTGTATTACTGGTTTTCCTGCCCACCTTCCTAGTCCTACATACATTTCATAACTTCTAGAGCAATCTCCATTTTGTTGGCCTTAGATCCACGTCCCTTTTTCTTCTTTTCTTTGGAAGAATGCTATGYTGTGTTCTCCTGGTGTCACACAGACTCCTCTGAGGACAGGCTGTGTCTCTGAGCCAAAGGTGGCCACTTTTGTCTCYTTCCACAYTGTCTGTAGTGATGCAGAAAAAATGCAGGTTTATGATACCAATGAATTATACATGATGTATATATACATGGAAAAAATAGATATTCAAAATAAATGAGCTGTTATGTATTTTACTCCTGTTCTGCATTGGAGTACAACTAAAATCTTTGAAGAAGCCTTTTGTGAAAAAAAAAAAAAAAAGAGAAATCAGGGCAATGAGAGTACAGTTATTGTGTAGGACAGACTTTTTCAAAAGACTTGGAATTGGATCTCAGCCCTCTTGCAGAAGAACATCACCTTTTTACTGGCTGCTATGGAGAGTCTCCCTGAATTTGATAAGCAATTCTTTCCTGATGATACTTCCATTTTAGTTCCATTTTGGCTTTACAGTAGAAATGGATTGCTAGTGATTCTGTCCTATCTCATCTATTCAATCTTCTAATCTACCTGTAGTCTCCCTTTGTATAACTCAGGGTTTCCCATCACGCTTTTTGCATTTACTCCAAAACTGCACCACTGTGGTGGGTTGACTCTGGGTGGACACCAGGCACCCACCAAAAGCACTCTATCACTCCCTTCCTCAACTGGACAGGGGAGAGAAAGTATAACAAAAGGCTCATGAGCTGAGATAAGGGCAGCAAAAGATCCCTCACTGATTATCGTCACGGGCAAAACAGACTCAGCTTGGGGAAATTAATTTAACTTATTGAAAATMAAAATCAGAGCAGGATAYWGAGAATTAAAACGAATCTTAAAAACACCTTTCCCTCACCCCTCCCTTCTTTCCAGCTGTACCTCTTGCCTCCCAGTGGTACAGGGAGATAGGGAATGGGGTAATGGTCAGTTCATCACATGTTTCTTCCACTTCCTCTGGTCCAAGGTTGGGTTCTTCCCACAGGAGACAGTTCTTCATGAACTTCTCCAGACTGAATCTTTCCCACAGGAGACAGTTCTTCATGAACTTCTCCAGACTGAATCTTTCCCACAGGAGACAGTTCTTCATGAACTTCTCCAGACTGAATCTTTCCCACGGGCTACAGTTCTTCACAAACTGCTCCAGTGTGGGTCCCTTCCCACAGAGTGCAGTCCTTCAGGAACAGGTTGCTCTGGCATGGATCCCCCCCAAACCATGGGGGACACTCCTTGGACACACTTTCTTCATGGGTCTGCAGTGCAGGTCCCTGCCAGGAGCCAGCTCCAACACAGGCTTCCCACATGGTCACAGCCTTCTGTCAGGTATCCACTTGCTCTGGTGTGGGTCTTCTCCATGGCCTGTGGATCTCCATGGGCTGCAGGGGCACAGYTGCCTCACCACGGGCTGTACCACAGGCTGCAGGAGAATCTCAGCTCTGGCACCTGAAACACCTCCTCCCCCTTCTTCAGTGACCTTGGTGTCTGCAGAGTTGCTCCACTCACATAYTCTTACTCCTCTCTTCTCTGAGTGCAATTTATTCTGCACAATACCYTTTTTGTTTTTCTTCTTAAATATGTTATCACAGAGACACTACTATCATGTGTGATTGGCTTTGCCTTGGCCTTTGCTGGGTCCACCTTGGAGCAGCCTGGCATCGGCTTTGTTGGACATGGAGGAAGCTTCCAGCATCTTCTCACAGAAGCCACTCCTGTAGCCCAACTACCAAACTACCAACTACCAACTACCAACTACCAACTCCTGTTAGCTACTACCAAAACCTGGCCACACAAGCTCAAAAGGACCACACTTCTAACCTAGCCTGTGGATGGATGAAGGATGATAAATAGTCTTATCGAAGATCCTTGTTCTGGTATTTCAAAGAGAGCCCCAAACCTCAGACAGCTGAAGTGTGATGAAATGACAAGCAGGATATCAAAACATAGGTGGATGGGAGAATAACACCTGGAATGCCACTGAACTTCCAAGAGGGTTTGGAGGGCCAGCCCTTAATTATATTTGCAATATGGGGCTATTTTTTTGACTCCAAGTAGCATGTCTAATTTACCCCATCACAGTGGTGTGTGAGTGCTGGAGCATATACCACCTCATGGTGGAACAGGGAGTGGGGAATGAGGATAAGACAACCCAACAGGCAGTCAATGCACAGCCACATGTGTCTTGTGAAAAAATGTGACACAATCAATTCAAAGGGAATTGTTATCCTCTTTTATCTAAGGATATTTATCCTTCACTTAAAATTAAAAACAAGATAATGAACTGTGKAAACTTGAATAACTAATTAGCTCTASAAGCTTTATCRTGACAGCACAGAGCTAAATCTGGGCAGAACCTCTCTAAGAAATTATATATACAGTTAGCAAGCATGCTTGAGTTGTTCTCTRTACTGAGCTCTGGGTTGCCAGCATAAAGCTCCTCCCAGCACCTGAACCTAGCCATAGGTAGAAGACAGCTGAGCTGAGGCCTTGCTACGCTATCCATTCATGGTAGAAATATTTCATTGRCCTATCTTACTGGTTTTAGTCAGATTTGCTATGGAAATGATCCTTACGCTTTCACAATGCCTGCTTTTCTTGTGACCTGCTTGTCAGGTTCCRGCAAACAGAACAAAGGGACAGAGATCTCAAAGATACTACGTTCCTGAGAGTTTATAAGTGAAACATGCTACACTAATATCCCTGCTGAGGGAAAGATTGCAATGCAAGATTGACTGTCTTGTTAGTCAGCAAATAATCCATATGGTTCAGACAATATCCTAAATGCCCCAGCTGTAGAAAAACTTTTCACTGCTGCTCACGCCTTCCTATGAAAAGTCAARCTGCTGTGGCAACCCCATGTTCTCCTCTGTGGTATAGATTGTGGAGGACAAAAGTCAAGTCAAGGTAGAAAGAGATACCACTCTATTAACTACAAAGGATTGTACCAGACATATGCCCAGTATTAATATTTTTGGTGTGTTTTTATATATGCTACCATGTGTATCCTTCCTCAAGTGACAGAGTACGTTAGAATTTCTAAAAACAGCTGTATTTTTCAAACATCACTTTAAAAAAACCCATCAAAACTGCATCTAAGCTTTTTTAAGAAGTTATTTATTTACATCCTCAAAGCTCAAAAGAAGTGTCCTTGAACTTAATTTCAGTCTTTCTTATATAAACATATAAAGAAAGAAAGGCTGATGAGACAATTCAGTCCCCTGATGAACTTGTTTGTGAAGGAAGAATAATGACTGAAATTATTGTTCTACTAAAGAAGAAGAGTGTAGCTACATGTCCATCCTGTAGCAAAGGGCTGCTCTCTTTTAAGGTCAAGCACTTGTAAATTAGGAAACCCACAAGTAAACATAAATTCATAAAACATTTAGATTGAAAAAGACCTCTAAGAACATCAAGTCAAGCTGTTAAAATCCTCAGTTGTGTGGACAAAGCACCAAACTTAATCTCATACTAAAACAGAAGTTGCRTATTTTGTTTCTATTATCCTCATTTACCTGATAGTCCCAGCCCTGCACTATGCACTGTTCAAATCCTGTGCAAAAAMAGCGCTATTAATTTTGTCACAGACTGTTCGGTGATAATTGTGACTTTAGGATTTAAGTACATCAAATCCACCAGTGAATTAATCTTTATTATACTGCTGAGACTTATTAGAAGTGATAAATCTGAAAGACTTACTCTCCTTTACTCAATGCCAGGCACTCAGGAGATGGTTTTCCAGAAGACGCAGCCTTTRGTGCACGCTCATTCAGAGCTCAGTGCTGGCTGCCTCCAGCTGCAGTACTGAGTGCTCAATGCTTCTGGAGCAGACCAAGGCTCCCAGAGCGGGAGGGCTGGTGCCTCTGGTTTCCCAGGCTGTGGTGGCATGCCTTGCATCCTGCAGCCCTGATCCCTACAGCCCCTGCAGAGCCCCAGTCCTTCCCTCAGCTCTCCAAGCGGGGCAGGAGTCTGGCTCCTGGTGCTCAGATTGCTTCTTGGAGGCAGGCAGGGCAAAGGAGCCCACAAGAGACCTGGAAGGGAGATAGCAGTAGGGACTTTTCAGTTCTGGCTACCTTATTTCTGGCAAACCCTCCAAATKTTCAATGGTTACTTTGAATTCCTAATGATAATTCAAAAGCAGTGCTCCCGAATGGTCCTTTTCCGCAGTGTTTCAGAGCACAGCATCCCTCTGCAGGTCTTAGGGATGCTGAGAGTCAGGACCACAAGACYTCTGATCCTGTTCCCTCCCTGCCTTGTCCCAATCTGCTTCAGTCCTTCCCAGGGCTGACTCCTTGTTCCTGTCCCTTATATTTGGAGTCCTTTGTTGCACCAGGATGGGGATGGGGAGGGACAGCAAGAGGGAAGGTCTAGTGCTGCCTTTGCTGCTCGAAGGGGAGGCCTGTGAAGCTCACGGGGATGCATATGCACAGTGCAGATGCCTGTGGGAGGAATGRAGGGGATGACGTGTGCTCAGCTCAGGCAGAAGCTGTAGATAACTGTAGGACTACAACAAGTCTCCCRAGCACACGCAAGCTGGATTCTTTTTTTTCCAGGAGCTCCAGACATAGCCAAATTTGTACACATTTTCTTCAAAGGAAATTAAAGAGAGATTTTATGTGTGTTTGTCAGACAACATATGATCCCTGGTACTTGTAGAACACCCCCTGTAAATCAAGCATTAAGTACTTTTTTTTTAGTCTTCTGACAACTCTTCATGTTTGAGGATTAGCCTTCTGCTTTTTCACTGGAGAAGTAATTGAGGCAGAAAAGGAAATTTTAGGGCCCAAAAGAGCCACTGTGATCTTGCTTCAATCTCATGTATAACTGGACCACAGGACACCCTTCAACAAATTCTTAACACACAGGTCCATTAGTTCTGTTACAAAAAACATTTTTGATGAAAAAGTGCTCAGTGATGGAGAATTCTCTAAAGGCTTTGGTAAATTATTTTGATAGTAATTTAATTGTTATTTGGATTTAATTAGCCTCAAGTTCAGTAAATTGGATCTTGCTAGAAATGTTTGTTTCTTGTCACGAAATGTTTGTTTCCTACGTAATGTAGTTACTTATTGTACGGAAGTTCTCTGTTGCTGTTCTTCATGATAACCCAAACAGTCTGAGCTCCTGCACTCTGACTGTGGGGCTCAGTTTCACAACCCTTATTCATTCTTTGCTGTAGTTATTTTTAAAGTGGGGCTGCTTCAGCTAGAAACAAGGATATATCCAAAAATGTTCCCATATTTTCTCCTAACACATCACCATTCWTTAGAAGCAGAAAACTTGGCACAAATGTGCTAATCACAATTAATTTAGTGAGAGCAGGTAGGTAGATTTCTGTCCTGTTGATGAGCTATTGTGACTTGAAGTCTTTTTCCAGCATTGACCCTGCCAAGGTGGAAACACATAATTCTGAGGAAAGCCAAGCCACTCTCCAGCCCCATCCCCTCCTTGCTTTGCTATTGGAACACCATGGTGCTGTGGCATGGAAGGGATGAGCACACACACACCCTCCTCACTCCCAGGCTGCCTCTCCAGTAACTGTGCCGCTTTGAAGCTGTGCTCTGCACAGCCCTTTCTTGTAGGTCAGGCAYTGAATGCATGGTATGTGATTACATTTGGGCAGGAAATGATTCATAAAATTTAGTGAAAGGAGAGATCATTGGATAATGTAATCTGACCTGCTATAGCTACCAAAGTTTTTGGTTTTTTTTTTTTTTTCCTGAGTATGCCTGCATTCAACTCAACTGTTTTTATTTAATTTAAGTATAACTTCTGTCAGGGTAAAGTGCATATTACAAAAAGGCATCTAACAGTGGTTTCAAGACAACAGGATCAATTAAATTCTTTGTACCTTGTTCCAATGTTTAAATGCTCATTATGTTACAGATTAATGCGTTATTTCTTATTTGGATGTATGTGGCTTCAGCTTCACTTTCCAAAAGTGCTTGCTGTGTTTCAGATTGAAATAATTTAGTACTCATATCTTCCCCTGGAAGTACTTCACTTTACTCCAGTCGCCTAAATCTTTTTTCTTTGCAAAGAAATTTCTTCAGTCTGCAAGTGTTTATTTTAGCTTCTTTCCTCACTCTTACCAGTTTCTAACATTACTTGAAAAACACTTACAAGTGAACTGTACGCACTGTTCCAGCATCWGTCTTATCATATCTTTAAACAGATGTGAAACCACTTCACTTAGGTTAGCATCTGCATTAGCTGCCTTTGCAGCAGCTCCTCCCTGGCAGCTCAAACTATGGATTGAATTCATTTTTCACTTTGATCCCTAATTCCTTTCAAGAATTACTCACATTTCAGGATGCAGTCCTGATTCAGTATCAACACGTACGTTCCCTTTCCTGAGATGCAAGTGTTTGCATTTGTCTGTATTAAAATACTTTGTGAATAAAGAGAAACAGCCTACTGGGCACTCCAGATTGCTCTGTTTCACACTGTCTTTAGCATTATTTATCAATCTTCTGACTTTTTATAACTTTGTAAACATTATCACCAATGAGTTTGTAGTGAACCTTGATGTCTGTAAGGCTATTATAAAGCTTTTCATATTTAGCAATATTTCTCTATGACTACTTTTCTTCTTATTCTGTCACTTGACAGATTATTTACTGGTGGAAACTGCACTGTAATGCTTTCTTGAGGCTTTTAAAAAGCAGAATGTTGTGCTGCTAACTTAAGTTAGTAATTAATGCAAGTGAAATCCTCTGTCAGTTGGAAGTGATAACTTCTCAGCAAGCTAGTTTCATCCCAAAGTTCATGATACTCCATAGGATTCTGCTAAGTGATGTAATTAGTCTTTCTTATCAGTTTTCTGATATTTTGCTTGGGATGGATGCCAGTCTTGCCATCCGGTGGATAGCTGGATCATTRTGTTTCCCTTCTCTGAATATTATCATATAGCAGTTGTCTTTCAGTCCTCTGGTGTTCCCCAGTGTTCAGAGCTTCATTGTGACTTAATGTCAATAGTGATTACAAGCATCAGATGGAAGCAAATTATTATGGTCCACATCTACCCTTTTCTGGCAATTCTGATYCTTTCAGTCCCAGCTCTCCTCCTCCTGAAGCTCCTCAGGCTTGTAAGTCCCTTTTCCTTTTGCTGGAGTGGTGGAAGATTGCTTCTCTGGGTCTGTTTTCATCCTACCTYAAACACGTAGAGAGAATGTGAGGGCTCTCAAGCATTACAGGGAGAAAGCAAAGAACACAACTGTTCTGAGCAGCTGAGTGCTGTCCACCCAAGTTCTTCCTGCTTCTTATTCACATGAGATGGGTGGGCTGGCAGGGGAAGGGGCCTCCAGCCTCCTYCAGTGGTGAAGATGGGCTGTTCTGTCCTAGGGGTGAAGAGAAGACTCACAGCTGATCAGAAGAAAACACAATTCAAGTAGGACTGTGAATACATGCTCATCTCATCATGTTTTCATGGTGTATGGTTCTGTGCAGCTCAATATATTCAAGTGCTGTTTTCAGACATATTTTTAGGACCATTAGCCATGAACCTTCTGCCTCTGTCTTTATTCATGTCCATGCATTCTCAGACTCATTTTAATCACATGCCATCATAAGCMTTAGTGGTAGTGGCAGAAGCACCTCTTGGTTGTACCTGTATCTAGGACTTTGGTGTTTAGGTGCTGGGGCAGTGCTTCATACCATGTTGCTGTGGTAACCCTTTGTTGGAATTCTGTAGAAAGTTCCTGTAGAAAGCCTGAAGAGTGCGTGGCTAATTCTTGTTTGATGGGTGATTCTCCTTCTTCTCAGAGGCTAGAAATAAATCTGTTGAGAACTCTTACCTTTTATGCAGTTCTAACATAAAGCCATCTCCATCTCATTAGAACTGTACACACTGTTTAGAATAATTTCCTTCGTAATATTCTTCTAAACGGCRCACTATCTTTTGTCTTTAGCACTGTGATTTGTGAATTTTCCTTTGGGCCTTTATCTTTCCTAACTAGCATTTTGCACTCCATAAATTCTAGCTCTTATTGTTTGCCATTTATTTCCTGGTTTTCAGTTTGAATACTGAGGTCTTTTTAGTTATTTCTATTTGCTGTCACATATTAATCAACTGATCCAGAATGGGTTTTAAAACAAAGTCGCCCTTTTGGGAAATTGAATGAACTCTCAGCTTTCAGTTTTCAGTTGAATTATGCTGCTCAAGCCTTTCTCCTCCTTCTAACTTTGCTAATGAAGGCAAGAGAAGGGAAGTCTAGCATGTGACRCTGTTTTGAAACATGAACTATGAGTCATAGATTCATATTATGGACAGGAAGGACTCAGAACATGAAAGTAGTACAATAYTGTATTAGGTTTGTGAGGCAAGGATTTGGTAGTGGGGGTCTACAGGGGTGGCTTCTGTGAGAAGCTGCTGGAAGCTTTCCTTGTGTCCAAGAAAAGTAGTTCCACAACAGACCTGCTGCAGGTTTKSTGGCAGGACTTGTGATCCCAAGGRGCACCCATGCTGGAGCAGCCTGTTCCTGAAGGACTGGGCCCTCTGGAAGGGACCCTTGCTGGGGCAGTTTGTGAAGAACTGCAGYCYTGTGGGAAGGACTTGTGTTGGAGAAGTTCATGGGAAAGTGTGGGGAATCCTCCCCCTGAGGGGGAAGGAGTGGCAGAGACAGWGTGTGATGAACTGACCACAGCCTCCATCCCCCATCCCCTTGTGCTGCTGCAGGGGAAGGAGGTAGAGAAAACACAGTGAAGCTGAGCCTTGGAAGAAGGGAGGGATGTGAGAAGKCATTTTTGAGATTTGGGTTTATTTCTCATTACCCCGCTCTGATTTGATTGGTAATAAATTAAACTGATTTCCCTGAGTTCAATATGTTTTGCCCTTGAGAGTAGGTAGTGAGTGATTTCTCCCTTTCCTTATCTCAACCCATGAGCCTTTTGTTATATTTTCTCTCCCTTGTCCTGCTGAGGAGGAGAGTGGTACAGTGGGTTTGGTGGGTATCTGGCATCCAGACAGGGCCAACCCACCACAAATACAAAGAAAAYACCTTTTAATGTAAGGTCTCAGTTAATTTGGCATCTCCACACCATTTTARCTTCCAACTGAAGGAGGAAACCTGTGAGGGTAGATGTAATCTTAAAAACTGGTAGACWGTTAAAAAAAATTGCAGATTAAACCAACTTAAAGGTCTTTGAAGGCAGCAAGAAGGATTTATCTAAGCAAGGGCTGTGGCATAATCTTAACCTGCAGCAGTATTTATTGCAGTGTATCWTACCCCTCACCAACTTTGGGCAGGCAGTTCACCCACCTGACATCACAGGAAATAATTCCAGTAATAGTGAAAAGTAAGGTTTTGTTTCTGGAAGAACTTAATGCCTGGCACTGCACCAACTGGAGAATGGCTGGTGTTTCCACCATAACCTGCATTTGAGAGAAGACAACTAGTCTGATCTCTGTATTATGCACAATTTCAGAATGAATTCTCAGAAGGAAAGAACAAATRAAAGCTGTAGTTACTTGGARTAAAAATGGMATGTAGATTTAAAWGATTTTGACAAAGTAACCAGATAGYTGTCTGTTGACACAATAACTGATTTTCCAGACGAGGGAAACACAGCAGACCTAAGGTATCTCAATTCAGCAAAGGTTGCAGTGCTTGCATGTATGAAATACATTTTAGATTTTGCTTAATAAACTRGGCTCAATTCTGTTCTTCTAAAATGATAGGAAGAAAAAACAGTTTGTAACATGAGAGGGAAATAMAAGAGTTTGGGTTGTCCCAGAATAGAAAAATGAAGGCTGACTGAAGATATGACTGATATTTAAAAATACGCCAATGAGTAAACACAATGGAGGAGGAAGAGCTATTTAAACTAAAAGACAATGTTGGCAGAAGAACAAATGGGCATAAAATGACCATGAACRAATTTAAGCTGGAAGGCAAAAGGTTTCTAGTTATCAGAAAGCTGTCTTTCAATGAAAAAGAAAGCCCTTCTAAACGGTTTTTAAATTAAGCTCAGTAAGTTAATGATTTGCTTTACATGACACACATGTTCACCAGCACAGGATTTGATTCAGTGACATAGAAGTTTCCTTTAATTTTGTATCKTACACAAAGCAGCAATTACTCCTGAGATRTAYTAACYTCTCTGGCAGCATGCACCCACTGTTGAACAGCACTCAGCATGACTAAAATATTCTTTCAGACAGAAAATCAAGGGACTTTGATACTCAGCTAATCTCCAGAAGATTTAAACAGACTGAATGAAAAGACTTTTCCCCATCCTGTCAACGTCTCTAAGGCTGACATACTCAAATAAATCAATAAGARCAAGTTTTGTGTGAAAATTGTACCCTCAGCCAGCGCTGCATTGGGTCCTAGTGCTAACCATGAAACTGWGTGTCMCATCTTGAGCTGYTATATTATATAGTATAATAGAATAKAAATAAAYAAATAAATAAAGCTTGACAGCTATATTTCCAGCCTTTAAAAATGAGGATGTGAGGATCTGGAGAAATGCTGATTTGAATAATTGYAACCTACAAGACACAATGTCAGTAGTGAAGGTAATATTCCTGAGTATTTTATATACTCAGGATATAAATACACCTGTCCTGCAGATGACAGGTAGTATTATCCACTCTTATTTGTTTAGCTGAATTTAGAAATGAGCCTGGAAGGGGAAAAAATTGGGATATCCAGTAAACAGGATATGTTTTATACTCATTTTATATCACGCATAGTATACTTAATTGTAAAAAATGAAAATTGAACATAAACATCAATATTCTAATAATATTAGGGTAGGAAATTGGAATAAGCTGTAAGCTTCTATCTTAACTAATGCCACCATGCTTTTTAGTGTTGCTGAATGTCACACTCAAGGAACAAACTCAATTTTCCTTGGCAGAACTTTCTCAGTGCTGTCATTTTGTACAGCAGTCTGAAGCCTCTGAACTAAGAAACCTATTCCTTTTCTTTTTCAGTGTCAAAGCCATGATTCCTCCAGGGGAATGCCTGTATGCYGGGAGGAAAAGGAGGAAACCCATTCAAAAACAGTTAAGTATCATATTCATCAGGAGGCATCTCCCTCCAAACATGCAGGCTAGAAATGAGGCAGAAGAAGGATTGCCTTCCTCCTATGGTCCACTGACGGAGGAGACATGTAATCTTCTTCTCTGTAATGGGAGACTCTTGGCTGGGAGGCTGGCTCTTCATGCATGTATCCAGAAAGGATGCCAAGCCTGGGTCAAAGAATCCTTACCCATCACTGGGTATCCCAGGAGGAGGCCAGTGGTGGTTGTGGTGGATACCAGGTGCTGCCATGGAGAGTGGAGAGGGACAGTGCCCTTTCGTAGGCACAACACACTGAGGGACTAAATGTCAGCTGGGCAGTGGATTGCTGGGGTGGCTGCCACCTTTGTGCTTCCATGCTCCCTGCTGCCTGTTCCATGCTTTTTTGAGAAGCCACGTGTTGAGTGGCACCAGAGCACTGGCTCTGCACTCCCCCCTACCCTCTCCTGRGCTTAGCCTTGCGTGGGGCACTGCTGGGTCCCACATGTGCAAGCTGGGAAAGCRGGTCAGTTCAGCCAACTGAGAGAGCAGACTGGTGAGTCACTTCTTGCATATAGAACACATGAGTTTCAGACTTCTATTTACTACTGGATCACTTCCATTAGGAAAAAAAGGGAGAGAGRAATTGTGTATGCGAGTGCAARGCAGGMAAAGAAGAAATGCAATAGAAATKTGTTACTACAAAAYRCTTGAAATGGGAGGGGGAGAGAAAAGGTTGCTATCACTCAAATGCAGATGAGTTCCAGATGCCATAAACCGATCTGTGAAGTAAAACTTTTTAATGTAATCATCTTAAATTTTCTGTGTTACACATTTGATTATATGATCATGAAACACACATTTTTACTGTGTTAGAATTATGAACTGGCACTGGTGGCCTTCACRCACAATTTAAGGATGAGAAGGTAACTAAAATAGATTTCCCTATTTTCAGTTGTTCAGAACTTCTAAAAATAACCCACTTGGCTTAAAATTGTACATATTGGTCTAAAGTCAAAGAGGAGTTTCTCTGAATATTTTAATGACATCTGTTGATATTGTTTGGATTTTGGGCAGTATTTGCTCATGAACCACTTGTTCCCACTTGAAAAACTGTTTCTTTTAGTATAAAATGTATCATATTTCAATAGACAAAGATAATGGCATAAGCAAATGATTCTTCCTGCAAAAATCCCAAGTGTTGAATTCAAAATATATATAAGATTTTTGCACTACTGTCTCAGTATGGATGTGGATATTTGATTTTATAACAACTGCAAGAGGGATGGAAKATTTCCAGTACATTAAATTACCTCTATGCAGAACTGTTTATGGATCATTACTTTTGTGAGAAAGGAAGGAGACTTGCAGTTGCTTTGAGAAACATTAAGCTTGTGTTTGGAGTTTACATGCTGGCTAGATCTCCTCTCAAAGATGGCTTCTAGATAAATGCAATGGCTAGGAAAACTACCTGCTAACAAATCACTGAAATGGCCTCATTAGCCTTTTTTGAAGTTCTGGCTTTAATTCTTTCAAAAGCAAATTCTCACTTACTTTACCCAACCRAGTTTTCATCTTGGGAACCATTGCAGGTAATGCTGCCTTGAMAATAGCTTTTCTATGATGTTGCAGTTCAGGTACCTGAGCATGAATTTATCAATCCAGGACATGAAGAATTTTGATTAAGAAACATGRGTTAAAACAAAGGGAACTCTTTGGATTGTTAGAATACTGAACTCCCACACTGGASACAGCACTCCATTTTCTGTGGTTAGTTACTTACCACTTGCTGAGGATGATTTCTCAGTTCCTAGCAACACTGGTCTCTTCCTCAAACCTTATCTGTTTGTGGGCTTGGTCTCTGGTAAGCCTTTCCTGTGCTTAYTCCCTCACTTGGGGACTTCCCTCTGAAGAGGCTCTGAATGCCCCAGATTGACTAGCTGGCAGAGCTCCTTTCCTACTGGTCTCACTGACATTTCAGGACTCTGAGGTTACTGTTATGCTGCCTTGAATAATTTATCTTGAATTTAGACAGGTAGATAAATGCTATTAATTGAGCAGCATATTTAACCATCATTTTAATCCATGTTGTACCATCTTTGTTACAGCTCTTTTGTCCTGTTTGAAAGCTCAGCACTTTCTCCTCCACAGCCTTGTTGTAGGTTCCCCACTGTCATCCTGCCAATGAATCGAGGTAGATACTGGCACCTGTTCTGGGAGGAGTTTTTGTTCAGTTGTAAAACTTGATTTTTCACAGGAAATAAATTTGATGTGTGTTTTTTGGTCAGTCCTCTCTTTTTAATGTAAATAGTCTCTAGAATTTACCTTTCTTTTAACCAAAGGGTAAGTGAGCTCAGGTGCCTCAGTGTGAGCAGGATACTTGCATTTCAATAGGGATTCATGGATTAGTGCTTTTGAAGATCAAAATTTAAAGGACAGAGGTGCAGCATTCCCCTCTGCAGAAAAACTGGGACATTTATATCTCCCCATACTCAGTGCATCCCAAGAAGCCAACTTTCTGACTCTACATAATCTTTTCATGACCAGACTATCAACCAGGTGGTGATCCTGCAGCTGGCTTTTAAGCCAGGATATCACAGAATGATATTGTTCATTATATTCATGAATGCTTTTCAGGCACAGGAATTTTATTCTGGGGAGGTTTTACAGAACAGTGATAAAAATGTATAAAAAAGCTCCATGGCAGAATGCAGAGACCCACAAGACTGTGGAAGAATGTGTGGAAAATTTTACTGGGAGGAGCTAATATGTTTCTGTCCTGCTTTCTACACAGAACTAGCAGATATCATCTTCATTAGGTTGCCATTCTTCAGATAACAAATAAGGTTCAGGTCCTTGCTACTTTTCTACAGGCAAGAAAAGCAAAAAACCATAGCTGTTTTCCTTTTGTGCCCAGAAACTTCCAAACAAGCCCCATTAAATGTGATCTACACTAAAGAATTTTGGCATTTAGGGACACAGTTCAAACACCTGGAGCTCAAACAGATTGAAAATTTTCCATCAGATATGCTTTTCAGCCAGGCAGCTGGCATTTTGACTAAAGGAAACATTTTCTACCAAGTGTTTATTTCCTGTGGAAATCTAACATTTTACTGGTAACTCAAGCATCTGGAAATTAAAGAGATCTTGTCTTTAACCTCAAGCTAAAATCACTGTGTTGAAATTAAAAGTGCTAAGGCAATGCTTCRGGACAGTTACCATTTGAGAACTTCAGCCACTTCTTCATCTCAAAACATGGCATCTTGTAAAACCCCCTCCCTCTACAAAACACTTCTTGTAATGTTTTACAGCTCTTTAAAGGCTGCTACACCTGCCCTAGCTCTGAGTGTATCTATGACTGCTCCCGACTGATCACTCCAGACAGAACTGCACCAGTGCCAGGGTAAACAGAGACCTTGGGAGGTGCAGCTCTCTCCTGCTTCCTAGTTCTCAATTTCAGGCCCTTTGTGGCACAACCCTTCCTCTTACTTGGTACCACACTACCCCACCTCTCATCTGCTCTGCTGGTGTTGTGTCTTCTTGACCATTAGTTCCGCTTTCACCTTTCCTTGCTGTGAAGATGTAGAAGAGACACAGAGGTGGCAAAGGGCCGCCTTTCCTTCAGAATGCTCTCTCTCATTCTGTCCTTTTGGTTCAAAGGAGATGGTGAACATCCACACACACATGGCTGCTGCTGGAACTCAGTGCTTCCAGGATTTCTATACCATGTCCAAGCTCARTGACTGAGCTCAGTCACTGAGGGTGCTGGTCAGCACACTCATGATACTCATCTGCTGTTACTTTGCTCTCAGCCTMTCTGTGGCATCTCATGGTCTCTCTTCCCTTTCCCTTCTTACTGAAAACTTGCTGTCATGGTAAAAGATTCGACCCTTCCCAGCTCAGGTCTTCTGCTGGTTTAACGCCTTGGCATACTTATAAAACTTCTTGAGAGCAAAGTTTTCATCAGCAGGGTAGGGCTGTGCAGAGGGTAGGGAACAGCAGACAGAGCCGTAGTTGCAGGAAATTCCTGTGCGAGCTCACCAAACTGGTTTACACCAGTGGCGGTCTGTGTGTCATGGGCACTCTGAATCACTGAATAATGCAGAAATGGCTCAATGCCTTGTGTACCACTGGAACAGAAAATGTTCTCCACACCAGCTCCCACCACTCAGGGACTGCTCATGTGGGTCCTGCACAGGTACAAGTCCTTGTTACTGCAGGGCAGTTAACAGGGTGAAGAAAGAAAAGCCAGATTTATTGYTTTAATTACATATGCTCCTTTACTCTAACAGTGCTGTATGGAAAGCAGAGTAAATGAGGGATCATCAAGTGGCTCCTATGTYTCTGTTTACAGTTTGACAATCCTGAGTTTAAAACAAACACAACAAGCACCATSTACTTTCAGCTCAAAATAAAGGCTAGAATTCTCATTTGCCTCAAAGCAGCCCACTGAAGATTTTCCCTGCTTGTGCCTTTCTGTTTATGGCTAGTTAACTGAGCCTTTCCATGGAACTCACATTGTTTAAAATCACATCCACTTGGCATCTTACTACCATTTACATCAAACCCCTGTTTGTTTGGATTCACTCCCTTACTGAATCATTTCCTTGAGTTTTCAGGAAGACTTTGTCCTGAACTTTCTCCCATAGTCTTTTTACACCATTCCCTGCCATCTCCAGAAAACTGTTCCTTGCACCACCTAATTGCTTCAARCCATTCCTCTCTGGCATAGAGCAGTCACTATTTTATGTGGYAAATAGGCTTGAACAACTTCTATTTCATATTACTCCTGACAATTCTTACCTCTTGAACTCATGAGTTTAATTTTCCTTATTCCAGTTAATTYCTTCTGTCCTACATTGCTTCCTTGCTTCAGCTGGYTTGTCAGATGTAAAGRCTGATTAGSAAAAGCTTATTTTCTTTAGCTTCTGCTCAGCTATAGGCTATGTTCACACAAAATTACTGCCCTCCATATAACAGACATCCTTTTGGTGCCATAGGATGGCAGAGCCTCAAGGTTTACTGCCAAAAATAGTTAGCTCAGAAAGAGYAAACCCCTATTCCTTCTTTGTTGATTGCATTATTTGTTCTCCTATTTCCTCTCTCTAATATAAGAAAGTCATTCAGTTATCCCAATCAGYAAAATCTTCTCCACATGTTTGGAAGCAACTCATTGTGTTATTGAAAAACCACATATTAGTATTGGCAATTTTGAATGAAATAGCAGAAATTACATATTTTCACTGAAACTTACTTTTTTCCCCCATCCATTTTGTCCACTGATGCTGTTCTCTTGAATTGAGCTTCTCAAAAGTAGCAATGAATTTTTCATACCTGATTTGCTTTAAGAGGTTTTCAGTTAGCAGCAGGCACACAATACAAAACTGCTCTTCAAAAAAACAATCTTTTTTTTTACTAATTCCTAAGTGCAATTTTTCTTCAATGTCAACTGCAATGGCAAATTAATGCTGTAGTAATTTAACACCTTAACCACCTTGTGAATTGCTAATTCTCAAAATTAAACTYATGGTTGAAAAATGCAGCAAACGTGTGCAGCATGAAAATGCAGTGGTGAAGTGTGACAAATAATTACTTTTTACTCTCACTTTCCATTGGAACCTCGGCCAGCTACTTAAGATCATGAGGATTCAGTGAGGTGAAAGTAAAAAGTGCTAGCACAACCACAGTTTTCTTACTTGCCATTTCCCATTCTTTCCATGTAGTTTATGGCTCCAGTGTCCCATACCTGGATAATGCACTTGACTCCTTCTGGGTCCAGCAATAGCTGGCTTCTGAAAGGAAACACCTTCTCAACCTCCCACTCAGGTCTTCTTGCTTAATAGACAAGTCTGTGCTTCAGCACAGGGCATCCCCCACTGTCATGCTGGAAATAATGTCCCCATTTCTATGTCCAAAAGCACCAACTTTTCCTTTGCTGCCGCTTGAGAACACTTTACACATTCTCTGGGAGTATCAGTGGACATTCTGAAATTGAGGTTCCTCACTTGTGCTGTGTTTCATCTTGATAAGTTTTCACAACAGCTATTCTAGGTTCTCTAGTACTGYCCATTGCATAAGAGGAACACAAAATAGGGATGGACTTGCTTGGCCTAGAAAGCTGAGTAACTTTAGTCTCTATGTTTTGTGAGAAATATAAATCCTCTTAAGAAACCAAATTCTTGTCTTTGCTATTACTGATGTCGGAAGGTAAAGGTGAGAGTGTACACTRAGTTTTGAGCTTGAGAAAGAATCTCTCTTCACCTTGCCTTCCATACTTTTTARACTCATGTCTAAAGACAGGCTCTTCTTAATTACCTCCTGACCCACAGGTTAACTTTGAGTCACTAAATGGAGGGAACTAAGATGCTTTGAATGAATGAATACAGTGGGTGTTAAATGGGTTAATGTATTAGTAACTTTCCCCTGCTGTTCTGCCCCTCATTTGTACARTAAARAWGAGAAATTGTTTTTCCTGATATTGACTASAACATGAAGATAGCACCCACATGCTTTAAGTGAGAGGTCCTGAGTGAGAGATACCAGTTCTTCACTTTTTGCCTGGTATGAAAAGAGAAGACAAAGCCTGTGTCTTTGCACCATGGCAAACACAGAATGGTGAATCCCTTTTTGTCAGAGCACWGAGACTTTAAACATTTTCATAGAAGCTAAGGAAAGCATTCCTGTTATCAATTAATTGCATGCAGCATCCYAGTCCCTGGAAGTAAAACAGGTAATCGAAAATGTGTTCTCCACCACAGAAGGCCTGCAGTTGGGAATGAAAAATCCAATCCTTCGAAGAGGCACAGGGACCGCCTGAATGCGGAGCTGGAYCACCTGGCCAGCCTCCTTCCCTTCCCTCCTGACATCGTGGCCAAGCTGGACAAGCTTTCCGTCCTGCGCCTTAGTGTCAGCTATCTCCGGGTCAAAAGTTTCTTTCAAGGTAAGCTTCTTCAAGATCTCAGCACCTCATTAGAAGTATCCATCTAATTTATTGCTGCTTTGTGTGCATCCTGAGTAAAAGTAACAAATAGTATTGTACTGATAAAGGCAGGGGGAAAAATCTATTACTGAACTTATTTTGTGCATAGGATGTTGCATTGGAAATTTCATTCATTTCCTCTTATGCAGTTTGTGTGTTTTTCACCAAATAGTGGGATAACTTCCATCTTTCATCAGCAGGCTTTAGAAAATGGGAAAGCACAACTGTAAAATCACTAAACTGGGAAAGAAGCTTAGGGGAAATGTGCCACCTGTTAATAGTCTGAATTTTCTATTTGAAGGTGTTATTATGAATGTTCAAAATGCCTGTTTAAGTACGATGTGAAAGTCAACTACACTATTATCTATGTTTGCTGTGGGCCAGGAGGAAATGGGTTCACTTGGAAAGCCAAAATGATCATTGTCTTTTAGGATAAGAGAGATTCAAAGTATTAGCTGCTGAATAAAGCTGTACTAGGCTACACTTTGTTTGTATGTTGTCTGGCACACTGTGAAGTGAAAGCCAAATGTGGGTTTTCAGATGCACATAAAAAGAATTCTTCCAAATCTGAAGATATTTTGAGTTTCTTCTGTTGCTGAGGAGCTCACAAGAGCAAAATCCAGATTAGTATTTAATCTTGGAAATCCTCCCTTAGAGTCATTTTCAAAAAAAAAAAAAAAAGGAAAAAAATGTCCTGTGTATGAAGGAGTAGGGTTGACCAAAACTTATAGGTGGACTGCAGAGATAAACAGAAGTGTTTTTGTGGACATTATTTTTCCTTTATTACTCTTTATTATTTCTTCCTGTTAATACTCCTTATGATGCACGGTGTATATATATACATATATGTTTTTTGGCTTTAACCAAAGAATAATATCTGTTGGTTGCCTTCTGGCTTTTGAAATGCATTTTAGTAGAAAAGAAATGCCAGCTTGAAGAGACTTTGGCAGGCAGCAGGGCGTTKTACCAGGCTGACATGAGATTACAAAGGGTGACATCACTGATAGCACGAGCCTCCAGTGTCAGCTGTGGYAGGTGGTTGCCCAGCCTCCAGCATCCTGCAGTTTACAGAGTGCCTCTCTTTCCCTTTAAACACATACCTGAGTGCTGTGGCCTCTCCCTCTAAGCCTGACTTTTGTTTCTCTTGCATTCACAAGCAGTTATATCTCTTCAGCTGCCTTTACCACTCTTGTGCCAGAGTTTCGAAGATCCATTGTCTCCTTTTCTTAAAGGGATGAGATAAAAGGAAAACAAGTAAAGCCAGGTTGCTCAATGTTGAAATGTTCTGTGTTTCATGTTTTGAGAGATTTCATTTARTTTAATCCCCAACTTACCTAATTGAACACATAGTTTGTGTTCCCTTCATTCTTATTTYCAAATGTTTTCATCATGAAACTAAGGTTACAGAAAGCATTGTTTATAGTAAAGGAAGGAAACTACATGCCATTTTGAGACAAGAGAGCAGGCTGGAGCTTCAGAAGGGTGRAGTGGAGGAGAGGTGAGCTGTGGAAACTGAGCTGCATGAAGAATGGTTGCAAATGCTTGGGTAAGGGCAGAATCTGCTGCATCCCTCATGGACATCATGATCTGCTTACTTGTAATAATGAAGAAAAAAGGCAGAATCTGTTTGTTTGGGRTTTTTTTCAAGGAAAAACTTTGGTAGCAAGTCACCTAAAAAAGTAAACAAACATACTCATCCCAGTGTTTCAATCTTTGTTGTGATGAAAGAGGATGGAAGAGCAGAAATGGATTGCTTGTGGCTTTTTAAATCAAAGGATGGCACTACACTGGGAGCTTATAAACATTCWGAGGATGGAGAACAGACCAGTGGCATACAGAGATGTTAGAAAATTGGATAAAAAAATGTATCTGGAAAAATGGCTTAGTAAATCTGTACTAATTCACTCAGGGAAAATTAATCCAAAGAAACTGGTGTTCAATAGACAAGGCAAACCTAGAAAAGAGGACATGAAAACAATAATCGAAGAGGGACAGTGGTCAGCAAGTTGTTGCATGCCTGTAATACGATATGTTGACATAAACAAGAAAGCTAAGTGTGGATTTTGGTCTGTTTGCCCAGAGGCAGCATGTCACTACACAGGAAGATTATAATCCCTCTCTGCATGAGASCAGCATGACTCCATCTGGAATAGAGCTTTCTGTTGTGGGCATCTCCTGGTCACAAGGGCATTAGTACACATTAAAGGGTTTGGAATAAACACAGGCAAGAAGTGACTATAAAGTTGCATGGGCAAAAATAATAAACAAACAAACAACCCCCMAAAAACTAAAATGTGTACATTTTATGTTCTCTGGCTGCTTGTCTTCATAGGAGGAAAAGACAAGAAGGGAAGGAATTGCTCAGGATATTTTAGAGTGGCACACTGAAGGAACCAAGGAATGATGATGCCCAAGATGAAATTTGGCYTGAATATCAAGCAAAACATATCTGTAATGAGTTCTGTTCAGCTACCCAGTATTCCTAAAGTGGATGCAGTGGAGATTCTGTACATTCAATTTCGTAGTATGCAACTGACAGTACTGTGCATCTTTTATTTAAAAAAATGATCTCTGAGTTTTGAGGAAGTTAAGCTTAGATGTCAGGTTATTAAAACATGCTTTTAAGAATATTGCTTAAAATTAAAAAAAAAAAAAAAGTGAATAGTGCTATTTGACACGTAAGTTCATACGTGACATTGCATATTCAACCCACAACAGGTCAGCAATTCCCATGCCCATTACTGGGGCACACCGTCAACAATGCCAGTGGCTTCTGGGCACACTCATTTACTTACCACTAGGTGTCCTTTCAGTAGCTGCTCTGCCATAGTCAGTGTGCAGCACAAACGTGTTTATGAAGATCAACAGCCAGCTGGAGGGAGTAACCTCACCATATTGACYTCCAGTGTGAAAGTGGTTTTGCAGAGAAATCGGTATTAGTGCATRGAAAACATCCATCAGTCATTTATTCGTGTTTTAGTGACTGTTAGGGGTTAGCACCYTGAAGCATAAGGCCAGTTCATCTTWCTTGAGTTGTTTAAGCAAAGGCCTTCCCAAAATTTACACCTAGATATTCCTAGGATTCAGTTTAAGTCATTGTGGTGAATTCCCTCCCTCATTCTTAGAAACGTTTTCCTTTTGCTTCAGAACAATTCTTCWGTCTACTTGTTTAAGATTCTTCCTATCTCTGTTATCAGTTGGCAGAGGCTCTATTAATAGCCCTGCTCCCCCCAAGCTATAGGCATTTAGTCATTTTGCATTTTCCTGATAAGCACTTCAAAWTGGCTTGTGGCAATAACCATCCAATCTCACCGGATCTTGTGTATGAAACAGCTGGGTCTTAACCAGGGTTAGCTGATGACTGAGAGATATCCACTGCTACAGGAAACTGTGGCTGTCATTTGGCCCTGACAAAGATTTGYTTAGGGTGGGGCTCTGTGTGAGGCACTGAGTGTCTGTGACCACTTGAGACTACTGAGCCTCTGTGTTGGACATATTCCATCTCTGTTAATCGTAGTCTGTCTTCCTTTGCCATTCCTGACAATACATCCTTTAGTACTTCTTATTTATTGGTGTTTCCATTGATGGGGAAATGGTGATCTTGCACCACTTCAAAACCAACCCYGTTTTGTTGGTTGTTTAACTTGTTCCCTTCTAGCACAGGTAATGATTTAGTAAATAAATGTCAGACCTTTTAGCAACTCAGGACCCTTCTGAGAGAGAGTGAACTTATGTTTCCCAGCTACGACAATTTAGATAGACCAACACAGCTAAAACTAGGGCTCTACAGCTCCTCATCCTTCAGTTCTTAGTGTAACTGATGCCTTAAGTTTTAGCTTTCATGTTTTTCAGATTCTGTGCTGCCTAGG
>CADDXX010001075.1:37053-61902 GCA_902810485.1 Alauda arvensis | reverse complement strand
AGTCTCAGTTCCATGTCAGCCTCCTTAAGACATCATAACTAACCTTGTATCAACAGGCCACTCAAACTTTCCCATCAACATCTCRTTCATTAATGTCAGACCTTTTACCCATAAGCATTCTTGATAAATTATAGCTGATGTTGAGTATAGTCTTAGATGGGAAATGTAGAGACCTCAATATGGATCAATTTKTAAATTTTAAATCCTTTACTGCATAATTTATATAAAGCAACATTTAATTCAATAGCTTGTTATTTTGCCCATCTGGACATATTTTGCATACACACAAATACATATGCAAAAACAGAGACATGCATGCATGCACAAAAGCTGTGTCTTCCCAACAAAAATCTCTTTCATGTATTATTTTGAATCTTTGTGTTTATTGTAGACTTCAGTGCCTTCTCTGTRTTTACTTACTTCTAGACTTCATTTGATTTTGAAAGCTAAAAATCTGATAGATTTATGGATGACTAAATAAGAACTGTAAAGAGTCACAGATGAACTCTGTGAATAAATATCTTAAAAGTTTCTGTAGGTTTTATATTTAAACTGCAATCCAAATCTTTGCAAAATTASTGACAGTCAAGCATGGAGACATGTTGTTAGACCTGCTTTAGACTAAAGTTATATATAGATWGTAAACTGAATTACAGTATAGTTTGAGAAATTTGTCTACAAATGGTAGTTCATGTTTCCATGTATTGTTAAAAATTTTAGGAAACCAGCCTATAGTGATCCTTCCTGAGCAAAGGATAAGTTATACCTTAACCTGAGGGTCATTGTGTCATTGTCTAATATTTTTGAAAATCTGCAACATGGCTGATTTAATACCTTCCTATCCAATCCCTRAAAATCCAAGCTGGAAGTCTCCTGCTTCAGTTTAAGCCCCGCTTCTGTAGAAAAAAATATTGTTTCCATTTCTCATGGCATCTCAGTTTTTACAGCCATGAAGGTAATGGTAATCCTAGCAGACAGAAACAAAAAGAGGCAATAAATATTTTTGTTTTCATTGTCTGTAGCTCCCCCTCTKCTGAGTAGCAGAAAACTATTTTCCCAACCTTGTATGGTTAAAGGGTTTCCAGTATGATTTTTATAACCTTCCCTTCCTAGCTACATCTGACGTTATACATTGTTTTTTCTACACTTGTCCTTTATTTTATTCATTTTTAGTAGAGAATTTCTGTGAGATTCCAGTCACTGGAGAACTCGAGATTTTGTTAAGGAAATCTTTTCATACATTTCCCATTCTTCACTGCCACTGAGACAGTTTACACTTATCTCCTATATATTGATTTGTTGAAAAAAATTCCAGCTTCTTTTTCCCTTAGATCTGTGTCCTCTGAGATTTTTCCAGGTGTACTGAAATCTCCCTCCTGATGGTCCTCTGTCTTCCAGTGTTGTGGCTTGGATGGCTGCTGCTGCAAGAGCCATTGATTCCAGGATTGCTTGGTCACTTTCACCAAGCTGCCCTATCTCCTTCTAACCCATTTCTCCCCTTCAGTTAAACTTCTTGTATACACATATACATACATACATATATATAAATTATTTTTTGCAGATTTTTTGGTTTTTAAAATTTTTTTCCTCTTTTCTGACAGGGTAGCACATACTGTGTGGTTCCTGTCCTTCTTCTGATTTAGCATTTGTGTTAGTGGGTCATTTCCTTTTACTTGTCTATGTGTTTGTAGTGATCCAATTCCCATCAATGTTTATCTTTAATGGAAATTGAATTTATCCCTATTAAGAAGAAAGCAACAAAGGAWTCCTCCCAGCTGGCCTGATTTTCAGTATCCTCAATTACTTGCAGTGTGTTCTAGCTTTGTTCTCCTCCTACAGTGTGCATGGCTGTTACTCTCCTAGGTCACATGCATACTACTGTGAGATTCCTCAGGTTCATTCATTAGACCCTTTCAGGCTATTATTTACTGCAATATTTGAATATTTAGTGCTGCAGCCCCCAATACAGACCTGTTTCTAGTGTGACACACATGACACTCCAGTGACACAGAAAATTAAGGTCTTAAAACCTGAGATGGGTTTTAAGGCAGCACAGAGTGATCTTACTTTCAGTGCATAATCTGCAGTGCTGTAGGAGTGCTGCTTACCTGAACTCAAGCTCCTGGTCTGAGGGTCCAAGGTTCCTCTGCAGTGCATGAACTGTGGTTCTCTGCTTCACTTTCTACCTCACTGTCTCTTTCTAATAATTCTGTTCCCCAGAGTTTTCACACTCTCATTAATTTTTTTCCTGGATTGACAAATTCTGCTTCTTAGTATAAATACGGTTTTTGGATTTTACTTTACATAAGCATGGAAAATTTTTCCACAACAAGATCCAACTAAGGATCTGATTCTGAAACTAAGTTCATATGGTTGAGCTTACTATTACAGTTATTGCCCATACTGGATCCATTTCTGTGGGAAAAAATAATCTTCCATTTGTTAGCCAGTTTCAGTAGCCGAAATCTTTCCCTTAAATTTAAAACCATCATCTTAGTGAATCACAGATGGGTTGAAGATGGAAGGAACCTCTGGAGGTCACCTGATCCAAGCTCCCTGCTCAAGCAGGGTGACTGAGAACCAGTTCACCAGGACCACGTCCAGATGGCTTTCGAATATCTTCAAGGGTGGGGAGTCCACAGCGTCCTTGGGCAACCTCAGCCAATGCTTGGTCACCCTTACAATGTAAATGTGTTTCCTGATGTTCAGAGAGAACCTCTGGTGTTTCCTGTTGTGCTCATTTACTCTGGTCCTGCCACTGAACACTTCTGAAAAGAACCATGCTGCTCATTCCACCTTTCCTTTAGGTATTAATACACTCTGATGGGATCCACCCTGAGCTTTCCCTTCCCCAGCTCTCTCGTTCTCTCAGCCTTTCCTCACAGGAGAAGTGCTCTAGTCTCTTCATTTTTGTGTCCTCTCATTGGATTCTCTCCAGGTCCCTTATAATGGATATATTTAGAACAGATATAGGAAAAATAAAATAATAAAATATCTGAAATACCAATAAATATTATAAGGAAGATTTATAAGAACAGGATAAAATGCCTAAATCAACCACAACAACAAGAAGGAGGAAATTATACTTCCTCGATTCCATCTCTCCATTTCCACAAATCTTTTCTTGGTATGACTTATATATTGATTTYTATTATGTAAATAATTAGAGGCTTTCAGATTATCCTCAAACTTCTTTTTTTTTTATGAACCTGTACTTTGAGACACAAATCAAGGATTCAGGTTGTGTTCCTCTGATTAGTTAGGGTTGAAGCTTATACCTTGAGTCARGAATTCCCCAGCATATTTGAGGTTTCTAACAATTAAAAGTTTGTTTTTTAAAGACATCTACTGAGTAAGAGTATTCCCAGTCCTGTCCTCTGAAACAGAATGTCTGAATGATTTCTTTCTTGGAAGAGAAATAAGGACTTTTCTTTTTTGAACACATACCAAATGTCTTCAGCATATGTATTGCTGTAGTTCACAGCTGTAGCTTAACTAGATTGTAAGCATTTAGGTCGTTTAGGTTTCTTAGGACAGCATATTCAATGGCTTGTAMTGAGAAGAAACATTCATGGTCAGAGTGGGTAGCAGGGAAGGTTATTCCCATGGCTACATTGAGCTGGTGTATTCAAATTGAACCAGTATTTGGAGTGTTTTGGCCAAAAATGAGCTGTTCATGAAATAAACATTCTCCACTCTCTACTGCTCTCTAATTATACCATCTTTTTATCAATACAGCAACTGAAAAAAGGAAAAACTGTTCTGCTGCATAAGTGGTGTATAAGTAAATCGTTGAAGGMAGACCTACTGTCTGCAAATCATTGTCTAATCAAGTGCTAAAGTACTACATCAGTGAAATTTTAGTAGAAGTGTCAAGACTTTAAGCAGAATAACTACATTCATTCACACCTGAGATCTGGCAGGACTCCTTTCTAGRGAAGCCACTGCAAATTGAATCTCCTCCACATTACCCATTTTCAAACATTATTTTGGATTATTTTGACCAGATTTTTTATTATATTTAATTGCCAGAGAGGCCATTTCATTGGGACATATTGCTYATACTAATGGGTCACTATTTTCTCTTCCCCTTGTTTCCTGGGAACACCATTCATTCCATGTGACAAATAACTGAGGCTGCTTAGCACTACAGATCCTCTTGCATAACCTGGAGATCTYTCTGTCCTTGGAAGGCCTTTGCTGACTCTTGGAGGAGAACTGTGTCTGCTCTTGGTGTCCTGTTGTAAGAGGGTGTAGCTCCTTGTCCTGGCTAGCTTTCTCTTTAGTTTCCTGCAAACAAGATGGGTTTTGTAGGACGAGTGTTGATTTACAAGCAGGATTTACTTCAGAATGAATATATATTCAGGAAGAACAAGAYAATTTTAAATTGCTTGAATTCCCACAGTCTTTGAAGATCAAGGRAACCTGTCTGTGCTACACTATGTTCAGTGTCATGTTCTGAGACTGGCTCTAAATTCAATCCTTCAGTTATAAATAAGTTTCAGATATTTTCTGGTGCTCCTTGGGTGCTTGTGTCATGTGCTGTGGGTTGTTTGTTTTACCTGAGCTATTACACACTCAGAGCTGTTAGACCAATTTAGTCACCTGCATGAGAAAGGCTGGACTACACAGATTTTATGCTGACTTTGGGAATCACACCATCATTAGGATTCCTCTTGCAGAATTTCCTTTTGTAATTCTGGATCTGCACTTTATACAATTTTTCTGTTCCTGGATGCYGTCCAAATGAACATCCCTGTAGGCTTCCATGTTTCTCTTGATATTATCTAGACTGATTAGAAAACCAGGGAGCTGGAAATGACAAGTGACATGAGGGGAATCTTTGTTAGATTTCTCCCGAGGGCTTTTGGCACTGGGAGAGTTCCACTATTTCTGCCAGCAGCAGCAGTAGAAATACACTCAGGACCAGACACATGGTCAGCCATGCACACAATGCTTGGTTTTCTAGGTGTTCCCACAAAACCACAGCTTCTACATTGGTCCAGTGCTAGGGGAARTCCCCAAAATACTTTGAACCATTGAGTGTGGGTGTTCACCTTTCTCCAGCTCACTCAGTTGTTCTTAACCACTTGGATTTGGTAAGCTTTTGTGCTCAGTGCATTTGCTTAACTCACACTGAACACCTGTAGCATAGATGTAAATGAATGTGGCAAGGATGTGTAAATAAATGTGGTAAATGCAARTGGCAAGGAAAAATCTGGGTCCATCTAATCCAGAAGACCGATATGCAC
The DNA here is from genome assembly GCA_902810485.1 of Alauda arvensis. Taxonomy (NCBI): domain Eukaryota; kingdom Metazoa; phylum Chordata; class Aves; order Passeriformes; family Alaudidae; genus Alauda; species Alauda arvensis. The sequence continues at coordinate 56,650 of CADDXX010001075.1, read as the reverse complement.
ACTATCTTTTGTATTCAGTGATGTTGATCTTGTACACTGTGCTTGCTTAATCCCTGCTCTKCAGCTAAGGCCCTTCTTGGCCCAGCCTGGTACCAGCTGTTGAAATACTCTCCCAGTCTGCCATGGCTCAAATTCCATTTTCCTGCACTATAAGTAATGGGCTTTCATTGATCTAATTCTCTTGAGTTAAATTGTGTTTAGATCTTGAAGACTGAGGAAAAACTTGGAGTTTAGTTCCACTGTAACCCATGTTTTCCTTGGATATGGAAACAAGACTGGCTTTCACCACAAGAAAAATGGCAGTTTTACTTCAGAACTTGCAAGCAGTTTCAGTGACTGTAGAAGATACTAGCAATAGTTTTGCCCTTCACTGATGCAATGGATGGGAGGTAGGAGAGCATTCCCCAGGCATGAACTTTGGCTTGGTTTACACTTGTTCTCAGCTTCATGAGTGATTACCATCTCTGAGAGGAAGCATGTGTCTTTACTGTCAAGAAAATGATTTACTTTGTTTCTTATTTTAAACACAGATATGYTTTAAAGGAAAGACAATACCTCTTATCCAAAAGAACAAGGAATTTAGTTTGGCATATTGTAATTGCATAGGACTTTGAAGACAAAGAAGACAAATAGTTTTAGGCTAGTGAATAGTGTGGGAGATTGTGCTCCTAACTTCCCTTCTCACTTTCCCACTGCTGACTTCAGGGCTACAGCACATAGTAAAGCTCTGCAGAGGACTCTRATACAATGTGGATCACAAAAGCACCAAATCATTTAGTTTGGAAAAGACCTCCAAGGTCATCAGGTCCAGCCYTTGACTGATGACCATCTTGTCAACGCCTCCAGGGTCTGTGACTCCCCTACTTCCCAGGGCAATCTATTCCAATACTTAATGATCCTTTAGTGAAGAAGTGCTTCGTAATGTCCAACCTGAACCACCCYAAGTGCAGCTTAAGACTCTGTCCTCTCATCCTGTCACTGATTGCCTGGGAGAAGAGGACAACCTCTACCTGGCTACATCCTCGTCTCAGGTGGTGGTAAAGAGAGAGAAGGTCCCCCCTCAGCCATATAAAATACGAGTAGAGGGCTGGTTTCTGCAAAGCTTGCCTCACTTTGCTATGTGATAGTCCTACAGTTTGGCTCAATGGATCACTCTGAAGGACTGTCTTCATTTAATTGTATTTCGTTTAGTGTCTTTTTCATTTTATTAGRAAGAAAATCCCATGTGACTAACACAGATGCTTCTCTTCTTTATCTAGTGTAGCAGTAACATATTAGTCAGTRCTCTGAAAGTTCCCCACCCTGAAATGAAATGCAAGTTTTTTACTGAGGCACAGCAGGTTTCCCTTTATAAGTCCAGTTTTCATTTTATTACACTTTTGGTGAAATYCTGTTGATAATGCAACTGACAAATTTTCTAAAATCTTGACACAGAGTAGAAGCAGAATGCATATCAGCAAACTTGGATGCCCAGTAAGAGAAGTTCCAAGCAGACTTTAAAACTTCTTTTAAAGAAGCTTATCATTACTTTTGTGAAAGTTTGATGCTATACAACAGTCTTGCCAAAGTATGTACCATATGAACTTACCATGTCCCTAAAATCCTATTGAAATCCTCTCAGTGCATTCCCTCTTTATATCTGCATGGAATATATCARGTTGAAGGTACACAGGAAGTAAATATTTGTTATAATAAGTAAATGTCCACTATTYCCATTTACCTCTGAACTTGCAATATGAATTGCAATACTTACGTATTGGATACAGCTGAAAGAAGTTAAGATGACTGAAAACAAGCAAAGATCAGAYCTAAATCAAAACACAATGTATTTGAAGTTTTTTTTGTTTTTTCTAGTTCATTGACAACTCCATAACCACTTTACTAATTGTATACCTGCAAAACACATCACCTTWTATTAATCTTATATATTCTCCTGACTATTTCAATATCTGTGCATAAAATGCTATCTTCTGTGTGTTGGCATTATGTCATATATCAGTGTCAGTGAAAACCTGTCACAAACCCCCTATATTTTGTTCCAAATAATTTATTAAACCGATGTTGTGCCATCAAATGACCCCTACAAACCCTGTATGGGAAAATGGAAAAATAAATAATGCTGTATGAAAACATATCTTGAGAGGATAAATAATTCAGCCTTAATATATCTTGAGCTGGTGAATGTAAGGATTTCTGTGGAGAATATTTTAATATGTTATTGTAAGGACCATGACAGTACATGGAGAAAACTGCAATTGTATTTCTTCTTGCTTTTTCTATGCTGCATCTRCACTGTGGCATATAGGAAAAGGCTGTACATCTCACAGCAAGTAATATTTGTAAGAGGAAATTAGCAATGTTTGAAATGACTTTAATAATTCTTAAAGGTGCAGTCATGCCAGGTGCAGAATGCTCTCAAGTTACAGTGGGTTCAAGAGGTTTTGATTGTTTTCAGCACTTCTTCAGGACCACCAGAACTGTATTAAACCCTAGCAATGTAGTTCTATAAGTCCCCCTAAGGGAAGAGCTCTTTCTTCTGAGCCAAACATACTCAGAAACTCGTCAGAAAGTCTGAAGGTATTGCACATTGCAACATACATTCTTCATTTTTATTGATGCTAGCAAGCACTTTAGAAATATTTAATAAGTCTGGCAGTAAGACCTGTATCATTTCAGGACTATGATGCACCCTATTTTTGTTGCTGCCAGTTTATGGTTGGGAAAGTAGAGACAATGTCAGTTTGAAGGTTACTTTGCCATTATACCTTARAAGTGTCATGGTAGCAGCTGATAGTATCTTTAAAACCAGTAGGGTGGGTGAGATTGCCACCACTGTCAGCATGAGCTGGGAGGAGAGGTCAGTTTCTGGACAGAAGATGTGGCCCTTGCAGCAACACACAGTGCAGGGGCACTGAGTTCCAAGAGGTCATTTGGAAAAGAGGAATTTATTCRTCTTGTCTTTATCTAGTCAAGACACAATCTCCACTGAGAGACCAACTTGCTTACTTTAAATATTGTAGCCTCAGCAGATATTCTGTCTTCTGACTCTCTGAAGAGAATGTTCAACTAGTATGGTTTCTCCAGCCAGAGAAAAGCTGCAAACTACAGTGTTGTGACTCCTCATCACTCTCTTGCCAAATGCCAAYACAACAGCATGTGAAAAACATGTTGGGGAAGACTTTCAAGCTGTATATTCCTGTGCCCTGAGCTGCCTGTATTGGAGAGTGGGAAATGTAACACAAAGTTTCCAAGAAAAGAGGACATCAAGAAACTTAATCTCCTTTCCACTGAGGCACCCTGCCAGGAAAGACCTACTGTAGGCAAAATTTGGGCAAAAAGCCTCTTCTCAGAGAACAACAAGCTTGTTTGGGGAGGAAACATAAAGACAACTGGTCATGTCCTTAATTCCTTATTATGTTTTGCTTAACCTTGGCATTAGTGGAGTAATACAAGCCAGGCTTTCAAAATCTGCCCCAGTGTTTCAAAAACCATATTGCCTGAAGTTAAATGTATTTTTCAGAGTCATAGCAAAAATGCCATTGGAGAGGTTGAAGCCTGGGAGATGTGAGATCACACCATCACCATGCTAATAATTTGGCTGGAGAATGCTTTGTGCTGGTTAAACTGGAGACCAACCAGCCATGTTACAGCCAGATTAGCAGTGGTGGAGGCTGCTGGAGGGAAYAAACACTCAAAAATTAACTTAGATCTGTATGGAGATAATGGGATACATATGAACAATTTGGGGGATTTTATCAGTGTACTTTCATGTCAAGTTTTAATTAAATCTTCAAGTTTTGTTTTTTCTTTTTATTTTTGCTGTTTAACTGGATGGCTTTCCTTCCCTTTCGCCTCTTTTTCTCTAGCAGCCTTTYTAGTGATAACCCACCTAATTTCTTTGTAAAATTTTGTTTTTATTACCTTCCTCTCCTGTAGTTTTTCTTGTTTTCTCCATATAGGTTTTTTSTCTTGTCTTTTCCCATCTTTGCTACAACATTCTCCCTTTATTTCTATATTCCTTGCTACACTCTTAAAAACTTCTSGTTACATCTGCTGTCTGCCATTCCAGAACTGGTTCTCCATCTCTCCTCTCCAGCAACAGACTGACTTTGGTGGGAAAGCAATGATCTCCTTTTTTGTTTTTCCAACAAGACATTGTTCTTGYCTCCTATTGGATGAAAGCAGGACCAGCCAAACCTCTTTTCCATTCTCCTCCACGAGGGCCTTTTGCCCTAAGAGATCAGGGTGTGGTGAGCTCAGATAGACTGCTGATGCTTTCATTGCATGGGCCACGGGGAGGGGATGTACCTTTCATTCCCTCCCCTACAAAGAGCCCTACCACAGCGTCAAGATGATGAGAATCACTGAAGCAGAGGGATGAGCCTTGGGGCGGGAGGGGGGAATAAATAATGGCTTGTTGTCAACCCTCCYTTCTGCATTAGGCTGCCAGATGATTGCTTATTCCTTGCTCCCACCCACACGCTTCATGCCACCACCAGCATTTTTGGTCCTTTGTGGCTGAGGTTGTGGGCTAGTCAGCTGATGAGTCAGCTCCTGTAACCAGTGCTTTTCCAGCTCCCCATGGCAGGGATAGCTTGGGTGGAAGAGTTTCAGCCAGCACTATCTGCATGGAAGATGGGGGCTGCTTGGGCATGTTAATTGAACTCATTTAGAATTTCACCATTCTGCAAATAAAGAGCAGGTTTCCAGGGGTGTGCAATTTGTATCCCCTTGTTCTCTTTGCATATGCTCTAATGCAGGAAGTTTGGAAGCTGCACCCAGAATACCATCTGTTAGCACGGGAGTGTGGAGTGAATGGGAAACTCAGAYTTTGAATAGGTCAGGAAATCCAAAGTTTTGTTCCCACAGCAATTAGCTGCATGTTGGTCTCAGATGGTACCGTGGCTCATCGGGTTAATGCACAAAGCCAATCTTGCGCCACAGCTGAACTTGGCACTGCGACCGAGTGGGAGAAGAGAGGATCAGAGCTTCAAAATACCTTTGTGCCTCCTCAATGCTGGGCAGGCCTGGGCCTCTTTAATGCTTCCCAGGGGTCAGAACACCCTCTGGGACTGGCGCATGCAGCCTCTCACAGCTCGTGTCAACTGGGGAACATCTGGCCAATGGAAAATTCATCAGGCAGAAGAATGTTCCAGCTGCCCCGTTCCCAGCCTGCCCCATCCTGCCTTGACTCCAACAACTCCCGCCTCTCTTGCCGTGGCTGGAGCGCAGTTGTTGGGTACTCCAGCTCCTTCTMTCGCTCTCTACATCAGGCAAAGGCTGTGCTGTGTTGGGGCAGGCTGTAGGAGAAGGCTCAGTCACAACTAGTGACTAAACAACCAAACAATTAGTTTTAAACTAATTTCCACAGCTGCACTATTTGCTGTCCTTCTCAGTCTGCCTAGTACGAGCACATTTCCARGCATCTTTCAGTGGTTCTGACCAAGCTAGACCTGAATTTACATTGCAGTAGCAAAAACACCTTTTTCATCCTCTTCCAGACAAAATCTGGCCATTTTCAASTATGTCCAGTATGTTGGGGCAGAAGGAAGAGGGTGAGGGTAGAAGCAATTTTGTGAGTAATGCTCGCTGTAATTTTCATAACTGAGTTATTCAGAAAGCCTTAGGTTTGAGTCTAATGACTGTAATTTGTCACAGTACTTAAACTTATTTCTAATGAAAGAATACCTCTTAATACCTATTTAAAGTCAATTTATTCATTAAAAATTATTTATGGTGCACTAATCTGAAATGGTTTGATTTTGGATTATTAGTTGGAGTATCAGTGAGCTCTATTAAATTTCTCTGGATAATTTTCCGATTAAATAAACTTCACAAAAGGACTAAAAAAATTACATATAGGCAGATTTGTAGCTAATCCAAATTACATGTTCTCTTACATATATAAATGATGTTCAGATCTTTCAACTATCAGGTGCAAGATATTAAGATCTGTGGAGGGAGCGAGAAAAGCTTGAAGTTATTATTTGGAAATTGGCATATGAGAAGTCATTGTTTATCCTGATTTCACTATACTAAATTACAGACTAATTCTCCCTCTAGAATTGCAGACCCAGTGGGACTTAGGCACGTGTATTAGCTGCCTGCTTGCAKCTCCTTAGAAAATGGAGCAATTGACCACACTGTCTTTGAGTAGGACAGGTCCTATTCTTGAAAAAAGATTAGAGATATTTTGCTTTCATATAATAGGAGTTATGAAAAGGACTCTCAGAAATGCAAGAGTTCTTAGGTACCAGCTCTGTGGCCAGACTGGCATGCAGAACAGAGCTGAGCAGCAGTGTTCTAGCAGCTGTTTACCCTCAAATGCCCATACATAAACTCATTCCTGCAGTTACCAATGATTTCTTTGCCAAGTGCCTCCAGAAGAAGATGTGTAATTTGTTTGTRCAGGTAAGGTAGCCCAACAGCATTCTCACATGTCTCTTTCCATAGCTAGAAAGGAAAAATTGCCATGTTAATTAAATGCTTGCATTAGTATCCAGACTGTTTTTCTCTAGATAAACTTCTTGTTCTTTAGCCAAACTTCATAAACAGGGACAAAGTCTGTTTAGGCAAGAGTTGATCCTGCGTATTTTTCATTTCCATGGGAAGTTGTTGCAGTGATAAGTGAATGGGCACAAATCAGCAACATAAGACTAAAGGTAACATCTTCAGAAGTCTCAGAACTCTTTGAAAGTGTGACTTGCCTTCAAAAATGCCTGCAGTTTTGACTGCACTGATACTGTTACCCTTGAGGTCACTCTGAAGGCTGTCAAAACCCTCCTTTTATAGACTGGTGTTTCTGTCTCATCACCTCCACCAACATTTTGACTGAGCTGAGAAGCTGCAGCGATGCTTGGCACGTGAGGTTAACCCTGTCTCTATGATGTGAGTGCWCTGAGCTCTGACAGTGAGGTCCACCAGCAGTAAAGTCACCATTCTCTGTCCAGCTTCCAGCCTAACTCCTCTCCATAAATATGGGCCAGACCTGGGGCAGAGATAAGGCYCGTTTTGGGGTGTCATTAATTTAAAATMAAATCTGGGCTGGGACATCATCTTTTTTGTCAATGGGAAACTGCAGTGCAGATGGGAGASGRCCTCCCCCACTGCTGGGTGAAGATMCACATCAAGGTCAGGCCAAAAGCATAAAAGGCCCTCGTTTTGGATGAAGCCAAAGGTATGTGGGTGCATCTCCAGAATCTCTGAAACTGTCTGTAGCATGTGTGGGCACACCTCAACAAGCTTTCACCTGTTTAGTGTGTCTAATAATAGCAATGAACTTGCAGGACAGTGTGYAAACTGCATCCCACACTGTGAGTCCTCAACAGGCTTAGTGCTGTGCCCTCATTCCTATTGTTACTTTATTTAAGCTGGATTATAAAGCTGGTTTGGGCAAGCCTGTTTGTGCTGCCATTAAATGAAATCTGTCTGCACACTAATCCTCACAAAATATCAATGAGCAGTATAGCCACCATAATTTTTTAAATTGTAGGCTTCAACGTAATTTAACAGCTTTTGAAAACTTTATTTCAGATAATTTGTGCAAATAATTAATGATGAAACAACAACAGTTGCTTTCACAGCGTTAACTGCTTGAGAAAACAGGCCAAGCCCCTCTTCATTGGGTAGAGTTGATTTACTATAAGAGGAAAAATATTTTAAATTTTTTTCTTTAAATTCTCCACTGCCTCTTACAACACAAAGTCATTCCAGCTATCACCTGAATGTCCATACATGTCCAKACAACAGATCACTATATTGGTCATTTGTGGGATGCTTGGCTAAAATAAAGTAGACTTTTCTGATCTAGGAATGAGTTCTAACTAGAACTTGTTGTACKTTCATAGTATTCCTTTAGAATCAGTTAATAAGCCTGTTTCCTGGTTTGCTGTTTCCGTATCATTGTGCTTCYAGCAGTGCAGCAGGGCAATGTTTATTTCAGGGAAATCATATTTCTTGTTTATTGAATCTGATGTTTGTTTGACTGTTTACCATGACTTTTAAATATCCTAATTAGCATAATTCAAAGTAGCACCTCTTTGGAGAACATGGACYCTTAAGCTAATAAAAAGGAACAAGCTAACTAAATATTTGCAAAAGGTGCCAGTATGGTTTAAAAGAATTGTTGAGCTGTTTAGCTTTAGCTTTTATTTCATGCTATATCATTCCACCCAGATCAAACTTGAAGCTATATGTTTCTTCCCTGATCAAACTGAAATAAAATGGTCCCATGACATATTTGGGGGAATCCCACATGATAATATGAGTGTGCCTTATATCTGTGAGGGTCGAAAGGATGAGCTGCTTCTTTAAAAAGCTTCCGTGAACCTGTATTGTTGTAGTAAGCTCTGGTAGGCGAGGGGTTGCGTGACTGCAGCAGACTCRTTTGTGACCTCAGAAAAGTGGTTATGAAAGTGATCTCTTGATCAGAGGAATAGAGCTCTGCTGCCTGCCAGACCAGCAMTGCAGAAATGAGCCTCCTCCCTGCAAATCTGCCCCGGCAGGAGAAAAAGCGTTCCTCTTTTGGATGCAGCGGAATGATTCCTCTGAAAAATTCTTGGGCTTACAACGAAGTGTGCTCTAGAGTATAAACTGCCCCCAGTTGAATTTCACGTTGTTTAAAAACATGCAAGATCATTTTTGCTTTTCATGACTCATAGTTTTCACTCTCTGCCTTAAACCTACACCTATTTTCCTTAGTGTAGAGCTAGTAAGTCTTGTTTCAGTGGTTATTGGGCTGACTCTGGCAGTGAGCCACAGTGTGTATCCAATGGAGATCRTATTGTAACTGGTGAAAAAGCAATAGAAATTAAGGTTTATGTCACATGATGAGCATAACACAGATCTGATGAATCAGTAGATAAGAAATCACTGTTTTTCATCCAGAGACCTGAGACAGAATAAGAAGCACTAGTAGTAATTTATGTATCATAGTTCTCCTTATACACACTATTCACCTGGCACTGATCACTCAGTGAAAGCTGCAATTGGCTATTCATGCCTAGAAAGATGAAGCCATAATCCTATCTGTTTCATGAATGAGAGACAAGATTCTCATCCTTATCCCATCAGGAATACTCGCTATTTCTTTGGTAACTTGCTATGAGTCAAGGCAGCAGGCACCTTTGTAGGAGTCAGACTTGCCTGTTCAAGTCAATGACACACACAGAAGAGCTGAAACTGGAGAAAAGGTTACATTTTATTGGCTAGGACTTCGCTTCTGAAACACAAAACATTGGTTTTCCTTATCTTCAAAAGGGACAAGTCTGATAAGAACTCTATGCCTGCCTTGTAATTTTATCACTATATCTAAGTATTCTCTGGTTTTTAAAATTGAAAAGCAAATCAAAGCAGGGAGAAAATTTACAGTCTTAGAGCATTTGAATATTATCTTTCTTGCCTTTTATAAAGACAAAATTTTTTATTACACTTAGAAAATTTGAAATTCTGGCTGTAGACCTAAGGACCATAGCACTTTCAAGAAACTAAATTTCTCTGATACCTGGATGGGAGAGAAAATGTAAGCCCACTGCTGGTCTGTTTAGGGTCTTTGGCATTTGTTTGGGATCTTTTTCTGAGTATGGAACATGGCTGTCAGGAAAGGCAAAGCAAAACCTTTGTGAGGAAGTGAAAAATAAAGGTTATTGTAGTAATTGAATACATTGTGTGCATGCATTTTCTGCTTCTGCAGAAGGTTCCTGTTCTGCAAAGGAATTTATTTTTGGACAAACCATMGTGTCTTCTCTGCAGGCCCTCTGTCTTACRAGGGATTCCAGTTGGGAACAAYGTCCATCTGTTTGCAGGACTAGTTTTTAAAYGCATACATTAAATTATTAATGCGGATAAAAAGATATTTAAGAGATCCAGGGATTGTAACATTATCAGTTTAGGCATCTGGCCGTTTAGTTTCTGACTTCCGTAGTCAGATAGTTCTTAATTTTGAGCTTTTAGGTAAGATTGTCATGCTACTGGTTTTCTTCATCATTCCAAAAGGTTCTGGAATACAGCTCAAGTCTTTAAAATTACCCTGGAAATTGATTCAGAAATACTTTTTTTTAGACTTCTAGATAATGTCCCTGATGATTCACTTGCCCTTATCTTGTCTCAGCACGTGTTCTTACTTCCTCAAGTAGAAAATCCAAAGCTTAAGGACCTCCTCTCAGGCATATTTTTCCCACAGCACATTAGGAGATTTAACTTCTCAAGGCTTCCTGCAGTCGATGTCATCGTGGCAGCCTCCACAGGCAGCAGAAAKGGCCAAGCAGAGCAGCTCTGCCCCAGAAAGAGAGCACTGTGTTCTGTGGGGTGTGTGTGTGTTTGTTGTTGTGCAGCAGTGTGCTGTGATTTCCAGCTGATTTAAAGGTGGAGATTCCCATTTTTATTCTGTCAAGCATCTTTGCTTCTTTAAAGTACACTGGAAAGCAAACGTGTGTTTGCCTTTAATATTGGACTCAGTGAGGCTGCTATAAAAAGCAGATATTAAAGAATTGTTCTTATAATATTCCTGACTCTAAAACTGTTGGATCCAGATTTGGTTTTCTGGGTAACACATGCACATCCTGTGCACTAAGATCTCAGTGTGAACATTTAAGATGCAGTGTTTATTTCGTCTTAAAGGTTTCCTTTATCGTCTCCAGATCGTGTGCATTGGCTATTTTTAAACAGTCTCTTGGATGATATACTGGTCTACTGACACATGTTCCTTCAACYCTCTTCTAAGAGATACTGACTTAAATTCCCCTTGGAACCAGCAGGTGTGAATTTAGCCCGTGTCTTTCCATGCAGAATGGTGCAACAAAAATTATAAAGGCGTAAGAAATTGAGGAGTGCAAGCTCAGGAGATAGTCTGTTTGAATCATAGTCCTGGAAAAGAGGTTATCAAATCCAAAAAGGCTGGCAAAGATCATGTAAATCTCACATAAGTTAGTCATGGTCAGGTTGCTTTAATCAAGAAGGGGTAGAGATACTTTGTTATCTTAAATGCATTTTCCTGGTTGCATTTATTTTCATGCTTGATCTTTGATTTGAGTTTGTTSTTCAGTGATTGATTACGAAATGTTCTAAACTGTAGATCTAAACTGGAGAGGGTAAAATTATGCACATCTTCTGTAGCCAATAGAGACTAAAAATCTTATATTCTCAAGGTAAATCTGTTATCAAGACTTCATTGCATTTCTTCTGTAAGATTCAATTCTTACAATCACCTTTCCAAAAGCGGGACAGATTCCAGTAGACTTCAGTTGCTTACTTATGAACACACATAGCTTCCCCCTTTGCTGTCTTTTCAGTAAAAATGGATTTTGGTCTCATTACTTATGTTTCTGAAAATATTTCAAGTTTATTTCAATAGGCTGTTTATCACTAAAGAATGTTTTTTGTTGTTTTTGGATGCAATGATTAGTCACAAGCTGTTCTTTCATCATATGCTTAAATTTAGTCACATACAGGCTTTCTCATAAGGTTCTGATTTTTCTTATTGTCACTTCTGTGATATACTTTGTTTCACATCACAGACGCTGCTGTTGTGCATCTGTTGTTTATTTTCTGTCTGCAWCAAGTTTTGTGGACAAGGCTATGGCATTGCAGTGAGAATATAACAACAGAAGAGATGCACTACTGTGTCACACCAGTGGTCCATCTAGTCTGGTATTCTCATCCTCACAATTGCTGTCTTTTATCTATTAAAGCATTCTTGTGCTGGTGTTACAGGGCACTTCATATTGGGGGGGGTTGAAAAACAGCAGTTCTGCATTCAGTTTCTCCATTGCCCTTATAATTTTGTAAACCTTTGTTATAACTCCCCTCATCCTTCTCAGTAAAAGCCACAGCCATTTTAGCCTCTCCTCAAAGGGCACTGTCTCTGTTGTGGACATCAGWGTCCACTGATGTATTATTTTCATTGGGAGAATTAAACCTGAAGAAATGGTTTAATGACAATGAAGAAGTAWGAGCCACATCAAAAGAGAACATTCTTGGGCCATAGAAAGAGAAAATGCTGRGATRCAGAKAACCAATTTCTTAAAATATATCTGGACAAGGGAAAAGATGAACAGCTATTCAGACAAGAAGCCATTATGAAGGRCTTTTTGAAGAATGGGGAAACTCCAAGTATTTTTGATGTCATGTGCTCAATAGATCCTAAAATCAAYGTGTCATGATGTGCTGTTCCTCTGAATTTGTGTATATCAGGATCAGGAGGATTTGCTGAGATCCCACTCAAGCAATCAGGATGTAACAGATCAGAACATACTGCAATGCACTTAAGGCTAATTGTGGATCAGTTTGGTGAAGTCACAAGTGAAAATATAAAACTACATTCACTGTACATTCTGGAACCAACCAATGTAAAACAGATTTTMTAAACACAGAATTGTTCTCTGAAATTAATTTTTTTTTCTGCTTTAAACTTATGCTGGCTATCATGATTCTGATTAGTGGACATATAATTTAAAAACTCAAAGGTGCAAGGAAGGAGTGTTAGAATCATCTTAATTTTTTGTGAGTGATAGGTGTTGATTTGAAACTGGAATAAGTAGTCTGCAGATTTCTTACTCARGGTTGCTGATAACTCAGGCTTGCAATCCATTTTGTAGTTTGAGAGAATAATCCATTTTTACTTACCTTTTATGTGTTTATTCAGAAGGGTGTGCAAGCAAATACTCAGACAAGCTAACATATTACAGCTTAACTGAAGAATGGAATAAATAGATAAACAGATAAAATTAAAGCTCCAGGACTGAACCTATAAATCAATAAGTTTCCATKATCAAATCATCATATTTAATGTAGTAGAAAATAAAATGGAATTGTGCAGACAAACAGGAAGACTGTTACTTGGAATAAGTCTTATATTTTGGGATAATTTTAGAGGACTGAATGTCTTCAGCAGTCTTGTAGCCAATATAGCCTTCCAGACCAACTGATAGCTCAAATATTTACTCACAGTGATGCAAACAGATCTCTAAAATATCTCCTTTGCCAAGGCACAATGTGGGGCTGTCTGCTGGGGAGCTCATCTGTTGAGTCATATGAAGAGAGAATGGTTTCAGCAGTAAGCTACAGAGAAGGAATGTGTTTTCTAGACTAGAACTTGAGTCTGTTGTTTGTATAGTTAGCACACAACTTGTTTCACGTGGAGCTTTTCTTTGGATCTGTGATCCATCAGAAATTATGGGATAGGGGAGATGTTATAGTCCCAGACTGCATTTAAATTTGACATACAAGTGTGATTTCTTATGAGATACAAATAGAATAAACCAGCAAAAACCAGAAGAAGAGTTAATAACTTATTTTGCATGTTCTCCTTATACATGCACTTTTTATAAAAACCACTTCATCATTCTCAGCATTTCTTAAWTTATTCTACACATTTACAAACCAAGAATTGTTGAAACAGGAAGCGTCCATCCAGAATTCACCCTAGTGCTCATTCACCTAAAACATGAAGCAATTCCTTATCTTACAAAATTAATCCTGTTTGTAATTAAATAAAGAAAGTTTTCCTGGAGGGAATGAGAAGTGTCCATTACTCAAAAACTGAGGAACTTTCCTAAGTGAAGTTAGCTCYGTTCTGATCAGGGTGCGGTAGATCAGCTGAACTTCAAAGGTCCCTTACAACCTAAAACTTCCTAAGATTCTGTGATTCCCTATCCTGAYTCAGTTAACAGACCTGGGCTCCCCACAGGTGAACCACTTTTTAGAACTTTGCAGAACTCCTTGCACTGCAGCACAACYGAACATTTGCAGGCAATTCTTTTCAGCTTCTCAGCTTGCCTGATGTAAACTCTATTTCCCAAAGGCACACAGACCTTTTTTTCAAATGCAAGAAAAAAAAATACCCTGACTCAGTCGCCTCTGTAAGTAGTCCTCGGTTTGTGTTTCTTCTTTCACCTGCACCTGGATTCTGATGCTGCCTTTTTGCTGGACTGCTCAGTACTGCCTGTCCTGGCATCACACCAGGCCCACCCCCAAGGACTCTGTCAATCATGAATTCCAACCCCAAACTGATTCCGTCCCCAGTACATCCTTGCTCGACAGTTAGGTCAAGAGGAAAAGAGAAGAGAGATGGGTTTTAGAGGAAAAAGTGAAGAAGACAGTGGATTTTTTCTGGGAACTGGAGGAAAGCACACCAGGACTTCCCCAAGGCAAGAGGTCCGTCCTTCTCCCTTTTTTGCCTGCTGGAAACCCTGTGTGAGATTTCATCCTTAATATACTGTCAGATCCCCACTAAATTTTCTAATGAGCCGGATCTGTCCCAGCTGATGTTTGCAGAAAACCTACAGAAATACGAGCTTTCCCCCTCTTTTCTCTGTATTTCTGTAGAAATAATTTCCATGTGTACTTTTACACACACACACAGACAGCACGGGCAGCTGGATCACTGCTTTAGAAAGTTTATCTGATCTGCACTAATTTCTAAAAACACAAAACCCTCCAGTGGAATACAGTGAAACAGAGCGTATTGATGATTGCTCCAGCGGAGTATTTTACTGTTTGCAAAGGGATTTGACTTCGGGGAAACGCTCCTCACCCCTGGCACAGCGGGCTCTCTCCCTTCTCCCTGCTGCACGAGAGCTATTTTYCTGATCCCTTACGCTAAGCTCCTTTGCTTTTTTTAGGCGACTTCCAGATATCTGATACAGTATATAATGAGGAATTAGGTTCCATTACACGAAAGCTTAACCTTCTCGAAAAGCATTCAGCGCTTGCCAGGAGTCATCAATATTTAACAGCTGTTGTTATTATGAAATACTTCATAGGGTAATGCGGCTCGTCTGCTCGCACGCAAGGGTTTGAGCGGCGGCCAGGCGCCTGTCAGAGCCGCGGGGAGATTGACAGGCGGCGAGCCTTGCGTGACAGCGGGGCCGGGGTTACTCAGCACTCTGCCTCCTCCGCAGCGGGGACTTCTCCTCCCCCTCCCTGCCTTCAAAAGGGCTCCTCCGGACGCGGTGGGACTCGGGCTGGGGGCTCCGGGGGGCGAGCTGGCCCCACCGGCCCCCGGGGAGAGGAGGGCAGCCCGGCGGTGGCATCTCTTTGATGCCCCTCTGGCACGGCGGGGGGAAATGGGATGAGGCTCGCTGGGAAAGGGGAGCGGGGGTTCTGGAAGGAAGAGCGTGTGGGATCTGGGAAGCAAAAGGGTTCGGTTTGTACCTTAAATAAATGTCATGCTGTACTCGAGAAACTTCAAAGGGAAGTCAGATTTCAAAGCATCTCTTAAGAAGAAGCAGACTGAAAAAACCGCTAAGTTGGGAAGAAAAACTCTGCATTRCTGCTAGCGTAATTTCATCTGGCGTTCTGGTAGCCTCCGCGACAGSACCAAGCACCATCCTGCTTTTATTCGGCTTTTATGCATTTTTGTGCCGATATCTTTCCCAAAGCATTTGGATAACCTCTGTGTCGTGACCTTTCAGAGTGCAGACCTCCCTTCCACGTTGTTTGGCAATGTATAGCAACCGTTCCTTATGCTGTATATTTTTAAATTTCAGTGTTCATCTAATGACCCCCATCCTAATTGTCACTCGGTGTTCTCTGTAACAAAGSCAGAGGAAACAGACCATTTCAGTTCAGGGCTCTAGGTTTGTTRAGCAGAATTGCTCATACTGAGTGTTTCCGAGTCAATTTGTTTTGTTTTCTGAGTATTCAGAGTAACACGCAGAGCTGATTCTTCCTGCAGCCAGACGATCCAGGAAGAGAGACCCTGTTCTCACTTCCTTTCGAGTAACAGTTACCAAACGTGAGGTTCGCATGCTTAAAGCAGTGTCTCTGAACCTGCAGTCTGGACTCAGGTATTTTCATCCACCTATTTTAAGAAACAATTTACCCCCTGGGCATCATTGTAGAGAAGCAGTAGTCCTTGTAGGAGGGCTTGGAACTGATTCACCAGCCTGAATCTGAAAAAGACTGTATGGGTCTCCTTCCTACACCCCGGGCAAGGTGTTCAGTTCAGAAGCAGCTTCTCTTCACTGCTCATTTCTTGCCTCTGCTACTGCTTGGTGCAGGCACCTGGGGCAGCTGGAGTATGATTTGCCCCCGTGTTAATCTGTGACACAGCCTAATTCAGCAGCTAAYTTTGTGAATTATCTTCTGAAAGAATGAAGGTTGTGCTGGTGTAGGGTGAAGTACAGAAACACTCTGGAGAATGTAATCCCATGGGTTTAAAAAGTATGGTTTTATGAGGCTCCTGAAATCTCCATCCCTTTGAACTGGAGACTATTCTGCCATTAATAAATATTCTGTTATTTCTGGGGGAAAGGGAACAGCTAGTTTCATAATGCTTCTACAGACTGTMTTAGGCAGCTTTTCTCTTCTTTATAATATTCCAGATTTGGTTTTCAAGCCAAGGTGT
The DNA here is from genome assembly GCA_902810485.1 of Alauda arvensis. Classification (NCBI taxonomy): domain Eukaryota; kingdom Metazoa; phylum Chordata; class Aves; order Passeriformes; family Alaudidae; genus Alauda; species Alauda arvensis. The sequence goes on along the minus strand of CADDXX010001075.1, from coordinate 40,305 downwards.
TTGCAAATGCAGATAGCAATGCTTGTATAAGAACTGGAGACTTAAAAAGAGATCTTATTGTTCTGGGCAGAGACAGTGCAGCTGTGAAAGGCTCAACAGTCTCTGTCTGACACCATCCCATGCTCATTCAGCCAATCTTATAGTCTGCTCTTGGACTTTTTTCCTCCATTAATTAACTGTCAATTCTAACTCAACATTATTTTTTGGTTGCCACTGCTTTCACTGCTTTCAGATTAGAAATTGAAACAATGTCTTCAGATCTTTGAYCTGTCTTCCGAGAAATTGCATTGTTCATTTTATTTAATTTTCTTTTTCTCCCTTCTCTTCTTCTTCCTAGCTCCCTTTCCACATATGTGTATATTTCCACAGTGTTGTCCTTTGTAGGACCCAGCATTTCCAGACTTGTTGGCTTTTAATGTTACATGGGATCGCACCATGCACACTAGATTGCATGACCTTGCAAAACTGTCAGCACTGGTACATGTATCTCTGGTATTTATCATTCTATGGTATCAATATGCTCATTCATCTTCTTTGGCAGAACAGCTCCATCTTCTGTTTTATTTCATGCTCTGGAAGTGCAGGCTGGATACATCGTGCACAGAAAACGGCCTCTGGTGCTACCACTTCCCATCTCCTCAGTTTGCTGATTTTGAACCTGATAGATGAGCACTCTGTGTTGACCATCAAAAGGACTGGCTCTCCCACAGAAAGTAGTTCAAAGCTCCATAAAGCTAAAACTCTCATTTTTTTTTATTTTTACAGCCAGCAGCATGCATCAGRCTGCCTGCAGTATCAGCTTTTCCCTTGCTCCATTCCTGATACATGGGAACTCCAGCAGCCCATTTCCCCCTCAGGTCACTGAGTCATCCTTTGCTGGWTTTTATTTTTCAGTTTTCCGCAATTTGCTCCTCCCTGCCTACCAGAGACAGTATTCCTGCATTCTTCAAGCTCTCATTTGTTTTCATCATCATAGGCTTTGCTGTTGCTCCAGAGGGACACCATTTTATGGGATGTCTAAGCTTGATCACAGCTGTCTTGGCATCAGAGTCTTTTCTATCAAGCCTCCCATCACAACCAATACTTGCTGTCCTGTTCTCTCTCATGATTCTTGGTGGTGACAGGGGTATTGTTAGACTGTTCTTTTTTCTTCTCCCTGTTTTTCTGCCTAGTCAGATAACATCTTGCAAGTTTCCCTCATCTKCCTGTCATGTCTTGCTTTTCTTCCTCCTCCTCATTTCTTCCAGGATCTGTTTGATTTTCTGCCTCTGCTTTCTCCAGGTGAGAAGCTATCACCAGCACCCCTCTTCTGAGGTGTCAGTGCAGYATCAGCCCAGCCGTGGGTGGATTCATTGAGTATTCCCAGTGTGGGGAGGCAGGAGAGTGAGCAGTGAGTGACAGCTCTGGTGCAAGGAGCAAACGTTCCCACCTCCCAGGAGCAATCACTTTTTGGAGCAATGGTGTTATTTGTCTTCCTTTAATGGTGCAATGGGTCTCCTTGCAGTCAGGCCAGTGAGAAGGACAGGCTGGRAAACGGATGTGTGTGGCCTAACATATGGGTGACTCTTAACTGGCAAAATAATGTTCAAATACTTTCCATTTGGAGATGGAATTTATAGTAGCCAGACGAGTTGCAGAACAAACATCTCTTGTGATTTTGCTGCTGTGTTTGTATGAGCCTGAAGGCTAACAAGCAGGCAGGGAGCTCTGGCCCACTCAGTTGGGTAGAATAATAGTTTCCACTAATGATGAAGTTCTAACGGATGGAATTTTCCCAACACCAAAAGAGCGCATCAAAGAAATAAACCTTCGTTTCCTCTCACCCCTCCCTGTCTGTCCCTTAACCTGAGCAAAGACCGCAATCCACCATGTCAGTAATTACAAAAACATCTTTTCTAAGGAGGGAAACTCTGGAAGAGGCCATTGGAATAAGGGTTGGGCTTTTAAAAATTGTTGTCACAAGGTATTTAAAAGATGTGTGGATGTGGCAGTTAGGGATATGGTTTAGTGGCAGTTAGGGATATGGTTTAGTGGCAGACTTGGCAGTGTTGGATTAGTGGTTGGACTTGACGACCTTAAGGGACTTTTTCAACCTAAATGAGCCTATGGTTCTATGCCTGTTCTTATAGACAGGACTAGCAGAAGGACTAGTTGATCAAGGGGGGGGAAAAAGCAACCATTTCCTATTAGCTTAAAAGGTACACCACCATGAAAATTCAGGTTTAAGAATCTGTATGTTCTATTCACAGCAACCTAGCTTACAAGTCTGAAATCCCAAAATTGTTTTGGCTGGAAAATATGGGTAGGGACCTGTTTAATGCAGCTTGGGATTTTCCTGATGTGTTTTCCCATGCCCAGAGGAGGGATTTATTACATCTAATTATACATTTGAGATAATTGCTTTGGGCCAATGACTGACGTTATCACTTTCAGCAAATATTTACAATGTAAGCTAAAAACCATCACAGATATTCAGCTGGTGTGGTTCTGAGTCGCTGCAGTTTTTTGTAAAATGCTGATGTATCCTGCAACAGTCCCTTACTAGGCTGTTAAGTTCATAAGGARCTCTTGCAATGGCTCAGGAGATTTAGAGGCTTGCTGTTTCTTTCCTCTTCTTATTCTGGCTTGGTACAAACTATTTCTGCCATCTAAACCCTTTTTTGGGTGAGGTTTTTGTTTTTTTTTTTTTGATTGATTGGGTTGATGTTGAGGTTTTTCGGGTTTTTTGGTATGAGTTTGGCTTTTTTTTCAAATCAGTGTTTTTCATTTTATTAACCATCTCTGTCTGTGTCTGTTCCCACTCCCCTTTGCCTGGAAGGGAAACCGTGTATCAAGCATCCCAGATAATATCACTGGGATGCTCTCCTCCCTCATTCTCTCAATGAAAAGGAGAGAAAACAGAAAACTGGATCTCTGTTTGCTACCAGGATATTTTTATGATCCTTTTCTGGAAGTAGGAGTGAAGCTGACTTAATTTTTCCTGACCAAGTGAAAACAACAGGTTCCTGTTGTACTTGCTAGGTGATGCTGAAGCCCAATAATCAAGTGATGCCAGCCTTCTCAGAAATTCTTTCACTTTCCCCAGAAATGGGATTGTATTTCAGCTATTTTTCTGTGGGATATATTGATAGGAAGAATTGGAGCATTCAAAGATATTTGAGATCAAGTAATGTGAAGGAAGAGCCCTCAACACCTGAGTTTCCCATGAARGCTTCATCAGGAATAAGCTTTTTTCCCYWWTWWTWRGGRAAA